>JAANDH010001091.1:75312-87435 GCA_011799765.1 Nymphaea thermarum
GGGATCACCAAAGCGACTTCATGCTTTCAAAGAATGTGTGAAGACAATGGGTTTGGATGAGAAAAAAAGTTTAAACTATGATGTTCCCACTCGATGGAATTCTACATTTATAATGTTGAGAGATGCATTATTATTCAAAGATGTCTTTCAACATTTGTCGTCATGTGATCCTAGTTATACATGTTTGCCTTCTGAGGATAAGTGGTATCATGCATCAGATTTATGTCAGTTTTTAAAGGTCTTCTACGATGCAACAAATTTATTCTCTACAACCAAGCAGGTAACAACTAATCTTGTTTTTGAAGAAATTTTATCAATTTATGATAATTTGTATAAGCATCGTGGAGCATCAAATGAACATATAAGGGCATTGACATGCAAAATGCAAGAAAAGTTTGACAAATACTTTAAGGGCTACAATATTCTCTTTGCAATTGCAGCTGTTTTGGATCCTAGGTTCAAGTTGTCATACTTGAAGTATCTGCTTGGTAATTTAGATAAACCTGATGCAGTAGTGAAATATGAAACTATAGAGAGCACTCTTCATGAAATGTATGCTGAGTACAGAAATATGTATGAGGATAGTGACACGTGTAATATGGAAAGGGCCAATGCATCCACTAGTACCATGATTGCAATGGAAGAATATAAAAGTGTGTCTAGATTTGGGTTAAAGCATATGTCAACTCTGTATCTCCTGTAGTGGTTCACACGGATCTAGACAAATATTTGATTGATCCACTAGAAGAAATTACAACTACTGCAGAGTTCAACATATTATCTTGGTGGAAGACCAACGAAAGCAAATATAAAATTCTTGCAAAGATGGCTCGAGATGTGCTGGCTATTCTTGTATCTACAATAGCTTCAGAATCTGCATTTAGTACATCAGGAAGAATTCTCAACGATTATCGATGTTCAACGACTCCTGAAAATGTAGAATCATTAATCTGCACACAAAGTTGGATTCGTGATGCAAGCAACTTGTGTGAAAGGTAAGATGTTAATGCTTCATAGTTTATACATATTAACTTTTTAGTGTGCTTCAATTAACAAGTATCTTTGTTACAGTTCTCAGGATGCAGAGCACCATTATGACGATGAATGTTAATCGAGTGCATGCTTATTATGGTAATGTTTTTAATTAATGCTTCGTATTCTATGATGACAAGTACATGTTAATTTTTATTAACATTTTTTTTCATGTTAAATTGCAGATGGACATTTGAAGGTACAACCATGAACTCTTCTAAGAATATTAGAAGATGAAGTAGCACTTACATCAAAGATTTGTCTAGGTATGCACGTATGAATTACGTATGATAGCTCTTGTGTATTATTTTTTTGCTGTCCTATTTTTGTTTAGTTTCTCTCATCTTTTGAGCTTTCTTCATGGTCGTTGTTGAGTTTCCTATCTGTTTCAACTTTGAACTGTGGTCTCCCTATGCAGCCTAAATGCATGGGGCAGTATTTTCATGCTTCAGGTAAATGATGCTTTAGACGATAAACACCCATGACAATTGGCTTTGAAAATTATTGTAATGCTCAACCAGATTTCAACTTAAATTTGGGTGCTCTATCACTATATCCTTCATTGGAAGCCATTACACCTCTAGTACCTGAAAGAAAAGCTTAAAGCCTACTTATGCAAGAGGATCTATCATATGATACCATCCATATGGCCAATATCACCCTCAACATTAGTTTCAGGGGTGTAATATAAGTTATATAACTAATTTCTTACATGCTTTTTTGCTTTGGATCCTTAGAAGGCTATATTTTCTACGTTGGTACTGTGCATGACAATTTTCTCTGTATGTTCCTCAAGGATATAGATTCTTTCCTTGTGCAAACAACAGAATTTGGTTTTTAACTAGGATCACTTGCACAATCTACATTAAAATCTCAGTGAAGTAATTTGGTTTTCAAATTGTTCTAGTTTTGTATGATTTACTTTCAATTTCTTGCTTCAATTTCAGGGCACCTAAGAGAAAGAAGTAAATCCTTCAATTGATTCCCCATTGAAGACCAAGTTTTCATGATCCTAGTGAGCTTGAAGATCAGGCTTCTGGTGAATGTAGCCATCTAAGGAGTAGGATGTATAATGAGTTTCTGAACATGAATTTATGTCGAATTTTGCCTTGGTAGGATAACTAGAAAATGATCTTTTGTTTTCTGTTTTTGCAAGAGTCTTTATGTAAGCAAGAAACTGTGTGCAGGTTCTTACATCCTCTTATATTGAATCTACATCAAATGCTTGTTTCTTTGTAATTGGTTCATGCTACTGTCTGGTGTAGTCTGCTGGCTGTACAAATGAAACAGCAACTGTCAACCTTGTTTGGCGTAGGGGTAATATTATAATGTTACTGTCAAAAAATGGGTTGTTCACGTTTGACTCATAGAAGTTGATCTTGGAGTCGGCTCATTAATGAAATCAATCTTCAACAAACCAAACGAGCTCATGTGTTAGACTGTTAGTCCCAAACTCGAGCACAACATTTAGGGGCAAAAGAACAATTATGCCAATTGTTGTGTACATAAACTACTCACGATTGGTACTTTCTGCTGTCACCAATGTAGGCGTCCAACATGTTGGAGGTGACATGTTTGTCAGCGTGCCATCAGGCGATGCCATCTTTATGAAGGTTTGTATCTGAATCCCATCTCTCCCTCTCTCACACAGAAGCTGCTTTTTCTGTGGTCTCTTTGCTTGTTCACTTCACTAGCATAACTTGTTAGAACACTTTGTTTTATAGGAACATAGTTATTGCATGTTCTTTTGTAACAGTTTAACCTTTTGCCAATTGTTTGATACACATAAACAATATCATAGGGCTAAGGTGCCTTTGTTTGCATTGCTTCTAAATATTTGATTGATTGTGCTTGCAATATTATTTACCAGTAGTGAAAATGCCTCAGTATTTTAGGACTATGCAAGTTTACATAGGATGGGGCTTTTATCTGTTATCCTTTTTGTCTTTTGCCAAAAAACAAGTTGAATGCAAATTATTGGAGCTATGAAGATGGTGATCTGAAGAAGAAAGTTGAAAAGAAACTAACCTCAAGTTGGTCAAATATCTGCGCACAAAGAATATATGGAAAACAATTCATCTGAAGCTTGCTTATCCATGAGAAAATACTGAAGGGACATCTTTTTTTTTTTAATACTATCCCATTTGAGTTGACCTTTTGCGATCTAATTGTATCCTCCAGTTTAAAGCCTAAGCGGCCATAAAGTTTCTTAAGAATATTGTGAAGTGCTTTCTGGAATGATCAGACACAAATTATTTGCATGCTCCCTCAGTGCCTAGTATCTGAAAATTAATTATTTGATAATGTCTTAAAAAGGTTTATGATGGCTTGCAGAAACCTGGTTTGCATCCAAAATTCCAAATGGTGCTAATTTGGTATACTGAGACAAAAAAATGCTTCAGTCGAACTTATTCCTTGTCCCTGTTGAGTAGCAACTCCAGCCTTTGGAATTCAACTAGTCATTATTTTTTATCTTAACTATCATGTGCATTTCATATCTATCTCAACTTATCCATGAAATATGTCTTTTATGAAAAAGTGCAATTAGCTCATTTGAAGTTTTCATAAAATAGTTTACTGAATTATGGAAGTCCTGTTGATGCTCATTTTCCCTACTACCATTGAAACCATGATGAGAGTATTGAAACTCAATTCATTCTTATGTACCATTTGAGGACTTTTGTATTGTACATCTGGTGAAGAACTAGCTTCACATGGAACCTAAACTGGTAAGCATAGTTATAGAAAATGTGTTTTTCGGAAAAAACCTGTTTTATTTTTCAAAAATAGGTCAGCCAGACAAAACTGCAAAATGAACACTTGGAAAAAGGCGAGAAAAAAACTCCAAAAGAACATGCAAATGCATGTTTTTTTTTCTCGTATTGGCTTTATTTTTTTTTGCATTTTCTAGTACTGCCCTTTTATATTCACATGACACAAAAGAAAGCATGGAATTTGTTCATAAAACCCAGCCCGGCCCGATACCCACCCCTACCTGGCCTGGAACGGGCCCGGGTCTGGGTATTGATTTGCCATCGTCGAGCTTTCGCTCGTTGTGCCGGGCCCGACCCGACATTAAAACGGGCTGGGTTATAAGTTGGGGCCCATTAGGCGTAAGGTCGAAATAACCTTCGTCCTTCGAGCTTAGACAGCCTTGAGTCTTTCCCTTTTCATTTGAAAGGGAGAGACCTGCGCTGTTGTACCTGTGCGATCCATCGACCCCCATCGCCGCCATCACCGTTGCCGTCGCTGCCATCACCGTCGCCATCACCGCACTGCTGGTCCACACCGTCACCATCGTCACACTGCTGGTCCATCACAGTCGACACTCGTTTCTCCCTTTCTAGTGTTTTTTAGATGTTGTTTCTTTCATGAGTGTGATTACTTCTTAATGCTAATGTTGTGAAACAATTATGTTCTTTTCTTGGATTTAAGTATCTTGTTGCTTTCTTAGTGCATGATGAGAAGTTGGTTGTTATTAAGATTGCCGATCTGTAGGGACTTAGATGCTTACTTTTGCGGCTTTACTCATTCTCAATTTCCCTATCTGTTTTCCCTTTTGTTCTCCTGATAGGTTCTACGCCTCCTTTTTCAATTTTCACGAAGTTTTAAGGCAGCATCCAACTTTATAATCTTTTTAGAAGCATCAAAAACTTTCATTTTCTAAATTTTTATTGTTTGTGATGAAATTGCAATTTTGCACTTAAACTGGACCTGACAGTTTGAGGTAGTCATGAGAATATAGGACAAGTAGTGAAGAAAAAATAATCAAAAAAGCTGTTGGCTGTTGAAATTTCAACAGGAGTTATTGCTGGTTGTCTTCTGCAATATATTGTTGGTACAACATTCTTTAGGTGTAAAGACAAACGAACAGTTAAACTTTCATGGAGAAAATCTTCTAGATTGAAATTAAAGGAATCACCAGGTTAGCGACGATGTTGCTCAATATTCCATTTAGTCTCAATTTGATTCTAAATATGTATATATTTTTAACTTGCTACAAGGTTTACTAGAAAAGTTACTTCCTAAATATATGTATATATATATATATATATATATATATATATATATATATATATATATATATATATATTTAACTTGCCAATGCATGTGTTATGTGCTTTAGGGCTCTAGCTTACTTTGTTTTCAGGATTCTTTAACTCTCCCCCTGATGGTCTTAAAGCATCATCATCCTTAAAGCATCATCATTCACTTTTACGAACACTGTGCAAATGTTGTTGATATGTTCACCACTTGCTCATTTACATAATTTTTGTAGGTTTGGCTGAAAAAGTTGTCATCTTAATATATATATGTAAACTTGATTAGACAGACATTTATCATTGTTTCTAGAATTTACTTCATTTCTTTCTTACCATATTCTTTCTTACCATATGTCATATAAATCTTGTTAGCCTTTTCTTCAGCTCAAAAGTTGAATCATTTCATGTGTTTAGGTTGTTTGAATCTCATTCAAATAGTAAGTTATGCCTTCTAGTATTGGGAATGAAGAATATCGTCCGATGGCATTAACAAATGTGAAGGAAAATGGATCTTTTTCATCTACTGAATAGAAAGTTGAATCCAAGAGGAAAAGAACTTCAATTGTACGGAATGACTTCACATTAGTACAATGTAGGAAAAACAAGTTTGCAAAATGCAATCATTGTGGAGAACGATTAGGTGGACATAGTTCTAATAGTACAAGCCACTTAAAAGGACATAAAGATACATGTCCCAAGAGACTGATTGCTCATGGAAAGCAATGAACTTTGTCAGTTGAAGTTAGTGAATCTGGTGCCAGTTCTTTATGTCTACATAAATTTGATATGGAAGCTATAAGAAAATGTATGGATAAGTGTACAATAATGCATGCATTTCTTTTCAGTTTTGCAGAGTATGAATATCACAACGATCTTCTAAAGGCTTGCAATTCAAGGTTTGTTCCATTTTCTAGAAAAACACTTACAAAAGAGGTTCAATCAATGTTCAAGACTGAAGAAATGTGATATCAAGGAGTTTTAAATAACCATGTGCTGGGGGATTCATTGACATTTGATATGTAGTTCTCACAACAGACATTAGGATACTTATTGTTGACAACCCAATATATTGATACATATTGACAATTGCACTCTTATATACTTAATTTTATACATGTGCCTCCACCACATAATACAATTTGTATAAGTGACATTTTATCAGAGTGCATTACTACTAAGTGGGAAATTCAATTGAAGTTGTTTTCTATTACTGCTGATAACTGTTCAGTAAATGATGGTGGAATAAGTATACTAAGAAGGATCTTAGAAGGAAAAAACAATGACCTTATAAATAAAAAACAACATTTCATTTCCATTGAGGGGGGAATATTTTCATATTTGTTATGGTGTACATATTATAAATATCATGGTTCAAGATGGTATGAATGATATGGTTGATATAATTTCACAAATTTGTGATAATGTCAAATATGTAAGGGGATCACCTACATGCTCTCAAGCAATGTGTTTGGATGAGAAAAAAAAGTTTAAACTATGATGTTCCTACTCGATGGAATTCTACATTTATAATGTTAATAGATGCATTGTTATTCAAAGATGTCTTTCAACATTTGACATTATGTGGTCTTAATTATGCATGTTTGCCTTCTGAGGATGAGTGGTCTCATGCATCTGATTTATGTCAGTTCTTAAAGGTATTTGATGATGCAACAAATCTATTCTATACCTCTAAGAAAGTAACATATAATCTTGTTTTTGAAGAAGTTTTATCAATTTACCATCATTTACATAGACATCGTGGAACATCAAATGAACATATAAGGGCATTGATTTACAAAATGCAAAAAAAAATTGGCAAATACATGAAGAGCTACAATTTTCTCTTTGCAATTGCAGTTGTTTTAGATCCTAGGTTCAAGTTGTCATACTTTAAGTATTTGTTTGATGATTTGGATAAACCAGATGCAATGGTAAAATATGAAGTTGTAGAGAAGATCATTCATGAATTATATGTTGAATACAAAAACATTTATGATGATAGTGACACAAGTAATATGCGAAGGGGCAATACATACACTAGTACCATGATTGCAACGGAAGAGTATAAAAGTGTGGCTAGATGTGGGTTCAAAGCATACTTCAGTTCTGTATCTCCTGTAGTGGCTCACATAGATCTGGACAAATATTTGATTAATCCAATGGAAAAAATTGCACATAATATAGACTTCAACATATTATCTTGGTGAAAGACAAATGAAAGTAAATATAAAATTGTAGCAAAGATGGGTCAAGATGTATTAGTCATTCATGTATCTACAGTTGTTTCAGAATCTGCATTCAGTATAACAGGAAGAATTCTTAATGATTATCGATGCTCAACTACTCCTGAAAATGTAGAATAATTAATTTGCACACAGAGTTAGATTCATGATGCACACAACTTAGGTGAAATGTAAGGCGTTCATAATTCAATCTAATTTATTTTACATATTAACATAGTAGTGTGCTTAAATTAACATGTCATGATGCAGAGCACCATTTTGACAAGGAAAGTTAACCGAGTGCTGGTAATTTTTTTAATTCATGTTTAGTATTCCATGCAAACAAGCACCTGTTAATTTTTATTAACTTTTCTTTTTCATATTGAATTGTAGATGGACATTTCAAGGTTGTTGATGGACTTTGAAGATGTTTACTTTGAACATGCTACATTCAAGTTAATTTTATTTTTAAATGATGCTTTTGTTAATTCAAATGATGGGGTGGTGGTGGTGGTATTAGTGTGAACATGCCACATTCAAGTTAATCTTATTTTTAAATGATGATTTTGTTAATTCAAATGATGGTGGTGGTGGTGGTATTAGTGTGAACATGCCACATTCAAGTTAATTTTATTTTTAAATGACGGTATTAGTGTGAACATGCCACATTCAAGTTAATTTTATTTTTAAATGATGCTTTTGTTAATTCAAATGATGGTGGTGGTGGTGGTATTAGTGTGAACATGCCACATTCAAGTTAATTTTATTTCTAAATGATGCTTTTGTTAATTCAAATGATGGTTTCTTCTGTTGATGTGGGCTAGTGACAAGAGAAAACCTATATTATTTCTTCTGATTAATTTCATTTGTTTTATATAGTTTCTTCTGTTGATGTGTTCCTTACTGTTATTGGTTTTCTTTGATTTTCTATTTCTCCTGAGTGCCAAAATCTTTATCATGTTTACTTAGTCTTAAGTTTGACCAAGTACCCAGGATGTTCTCTTGTTAACGACAGAAGGCTGTCTTGTGTGATAGTGGGACAGGCTCCTGAAGTAATAGTTTCAATTATTGGCAATTTTTGTTTGGTTTTTATTTCTTCTTTGAGTTGTTTAATTATGGATACTGTACAAATTATGATAGGCTGAATCCATTATTAGGAAGCAAATAGTCCGTGCAACTTCACGGTTTTGGCATTCTTGTCTGTTCTTGATTGAGAAGTTTAAATAAATAGCACTCAGTTTTAAAAACCAAACAGGCCCAGCCCGGCCCAACAGTTAACAAAATGGGCCAGGCCAGGCCCGGCCCGATGCCCATGCCTAGGCGGACTTGTGTTAGTCTGAGCAGGTGCTGCCTCTAATACAGTGGAAGGAACTGGGTTTCTTCCTTCATCCATCACTCGTTGGATGAGGTTTTGCAGGTGAGCTATGATGACAACTGAAAGAGACTATCTTTACCAAGGCGGTCGTGCCTATAGCATGTCCCTCTTATAATAGCCAGTTCTAATGTGATTAGCCAGTTCTAATCGCTTATCCATATCAAATATGACCCAACAATCTCTTATTAGTCCTGGTTGACGCGAGTGGGTAAATGCTTTATGAATGGATTGACCTTGAGATCCATTCCATGGTCATTAAGTTATTGTTTCACATTACTCAAACAACAAAAAAAAGGAAAAAAAATTATGTAACACACAATCAAAATTTATGAGAATCAGTAAACTATATGTGATTATTGAATTACATATGAGATGGTTACATCAAGTCGAACTTACCCATCTTCATTACATGTTCAAAACATAGGCCAAACACTAGCGTTTTTGTAAGAGGATCTACCACCATATCTTTATTATTGTACTAAATCTACACCATATGATTCTTGTCCGCTCTTTAACACCAAAGTATATTAATTTCATATGTTTACATGAAGTTGTATTCTTGACGTTATTAGACAAAGATACTACAACTTCATTGTAATATTAAACTTTAACTGGTCTATCAAGATTCCATTAATTTGAGTAGTGAAATGAAGTTCTTTATCCATATTGCTTGTGAAGTACTCATAGAATGCAATAAATTTTGATTCCATTGTATGAGTAGCAGTAACTGTTTGTTTCTTGTTGCTCCATGAGATAGCACTACCAACTAAAGAAAGACATATCATGTAGTAATTTTCTACTATAACACATCATTCCAAGTTCACATTTGAGAAGTCAACTACTTCAAGGTGTGGCCATGTTGCAATATGTCAACATGTAGTCTTTGATGCCTTACAAACATTGCATGACTCTCTTTACAGCCTTCCAACGTGTCATGCCTGGGTTATATTAGAGTCTCCTAGCACTCCAACAGTAGAAAAAATATTAGGCCTAATGCAAGTCTAAGCGTATTGCAGGCTACCAACTATTGATGCATATAGAATGTTATTATATCTGCCTTTTGATATTCATCGTGTGGACAATCATTTAGCTCAATTTATTCCCTTTAGCTATAAGAGCTGAAGGTGGAGAACAAGTCTCTACCCTGTATCTCTTAAAGCACTTGATTGATGCATGTAGTTTGAGAGAGGCTTAAAACTCTCTCGATGTTGAGAACATAAGATGTCTCACCCATACCCTTCGTTTCAAAATGAGGTGCAAGAAATTGTTTGGTTTTTTATTTGTATATCATTAGTTGCAAAGAAAATATCATAAAAAAATATCAAAAGTATGAACTTACGCCTATTGTTCTTTAAGGTATATACATCGATCAATGATGTTTTCTGTAAACCCAAAAGTCAATGATTTTGAAAAACTTAATATATCATTATCGAGAAGCTTGTTTGAGTCCATAGATTGGCTTGTTAAGCTTGCAAATAAAATTACTCATATTGCTATTAGAAAACCCTTGACATTGTTCCATATATATTATTTCATTTAAATCCCCATTTAGGAAAACCATTTCAACATCTATCTGGTGTAACTATAAGTCAAAATGGGTTACTATGGCAAGAACTATTGTCATTGACTCCTTAGTGGAGATGAGAGAATACGTCTCATTATAGCCCATGCTTTCCATCTGGGTGAAACCTTTAACAACTATTTATTACATTGTATCTTTTAATATTGCATTATAGTCCCTTTTGATCTTAAAAATCCATTTACATCCTAAGGGTTTTACTCCTCCAAGCAATTCGATAAGACTCCATGCTGGGTTCTTAGTGATAGAGTCAAGATCTTATTTCATGGAATTTATTTAGTATGTGTAATGCTTGATTTTTGTAGCTTCCAAAAAAGTTTGAGTATCTTCATTGACATCTATAAAGTCATCATAGTCCTACAAAAAAACTACATAATCAGATGGAATAGCAGGTTTCCATATTCTTGTGAATCTTTATATAGTTCAGCTTTAGCAACACATCCCCATATGTAGCAGAACATCCCCATATGTGTGTATAAGATAAGGAAGGTGTTCTACCTATCTAGAACTCAACTTTAGTAAAAACTTCACACTCAAAATATGTACTTTTGTCTTAAAAGCTTCTCTCCACATATAAAAAAAAGAGTAGAGAAATTTAGCATAGCTCTAAACATTTTTTTAATCATACAATTTTTCCTTTCTGCGACACCACTCTGGTGGTACTACGAGCATAGTATATTGAGGTATGATGCTCTCTTTTTTTAGAAATCGTGTTAACAACCATTCCATTCATTCCATCTCAGTAAATCTACCATAGTATTTGCCACATCTGTTTGATCTAACAATATTGATTACTCCATGGTCTATTTCTCTACTTTGTTCTTAAACTATTTGAAAGCCTGACATACATCTAATTTCTCAAAGATTAAGGAGACACATATACTGTGAATAGTCATCAATAAAGGTGACAAAATAAATAGTATAATATAGAGTAAAAGGTCCTATTTGCATCCCAAAATTTTCATCGGTTTTGGAGTGCTCCAGAAAAATGAGGTTTTGTTTTGAAATAGAAAAGAAAGGGACTCACCCGTCGGTACGAGGATCGACCGTTCCCGGTGCCTTTACCGGGGGTAACAAACCCAAGGGCTATGTTTATCATTGATGCATGTCGTTTTAACTTAAACATCTTTTTGATTCTATATGTGGTGTAAAAAAATATTGAAAGTTTGATGTTTTAAACTTTTGAAAAGACTCTTGAAGAGTTGCTTGAGATTGTGAAATGTTTTGGGAAAGCTATAATTAGTAAATATCATTTGAAAAACTTGAGAAATCATTTGAAATCACTTTAGTGTTCTCTTAAGACTTTAAGTAGATTTGAGGTTTTGCTCTAATTCAGTTACCACCTAATTAGAGCTTCATCTCATCTTGCTTAAGTTCTCTTGGAGAGATGCATGTGAACATAAGTGACATTAAGTGAGTGAAAATGAATGGATGCATTGACCCTATATAATTGAAAGAGAAATCATTCATTCCTACCACAACATTTATCTAATGACATTTCTACCATAACATACATCTAAGATTCTTGTTATTGTAAATATCATATATATGAATGAAAGGTTTTTGAAAATGGATTGGGATTGTAGGCCATCAAGTATGCTTCCAATATTGGGTCATTACTTGATTTGTGGTCTTGATGAAGTCGGCAAATGAAAAATTAAAATCTTAAATGGTAAGATATTGAAAGAATGGAAAATATGAAAGACTACATCCCAAGAGAGATATAGAGAAAGAGAAAGAGATCTTGAAAATCATAAATCAAAGATTTAAAAGGCAGAAATATGTGTATTTATACACACGTTTATATATATATATATATATATATATATATATATATATATATATATATATATATATATATATATATATATA
>JAANDH010001092.1:0-26759 GCA_011799765.1 Nymphaea thermarum
GGAAGAGAGAGAGAGAGAGAGGCGGTAAAAGTTCTTCTATTATCGTGTCCTCTAATCTCTACTTAAAGAGAGACTAGGGCACGGCTGTACCAACTTACAAAAGAGAGACTTATAAAAAGAAAAAAGACATAAAAGAACCCTAACTTTTAAATATTCAGAAAACTACCACACTTAATCAAAACTTTCTTATTTCAACACTTGTCATAATGGAGAGGTCCCACTACAACCTCCTACATCAAAGACCAATTGTTTATCACAAAGCATGCATCTACTTGTGAAGTTCAATCTTTTTTCCTTAAATTTCGAATTTGCATATTCCAAGTTGAGATCAAAGGCTACCAAATATAGCCCAAGTTAGTGCTAAAGTATTTAACATACATTTATTTAATAGCTAAAATATCAAGATAGCCTTTTCTTAATTTGAACTATAATGAAAGTTCTTTTTTCTTCTCTTTCCTAGCATCCTCTCTAGTCACTCTCTCCTATGGCATCTCATCCAAGCAGAAACTAAGAAGAAGATGACTGGTAACATACTGAAAAGACAAAGCACATCAAAAATAAGTTAAAAGGAGGACGAGTGCTAATAAATGAATGCATTGCAGCCAAATGCTTCCAGCTCTTCCATATGAAGCTTACAACAAAAATCTTGTTTTGTCAATTTGAATTTTAGGAAGTTATGTCAAGCAAATAAACAAGAGATGAACATGTGCATGTTAGTGGATGGTGTCATGCTTTATGACTATTTTTTTAATTCTTCATGTGGTATAACATGTATAACATGCTTATCTTCAGCTTACTGGTTTCTTCTACAGTTATGTATTTTAGTAGTTCATGAGTTATGAAGATGCCTAAAGGATATACATTGCATTGAATTATGAACAGTTTTGAATCTGCCTCAATTAGCTTGAGGCCATGGCTGCTGGAGCTCTTTGTGGTCTTTATCTCTGTTTCAGACTTTAAGTACTCTCTCTCTCTCTCTAAAATTATAACATTTAGTTCATTGCAATAAAAAAACATTTATGTACTGTTGTACTGTTTGCATTCATTTTTTTTTCCTTTTCAACAAAAAATGGCGAGCTCCTCTAGTTACCAAAATTGTCAATGTAAATGTGAATTGCCAACAACCATTCATGTAGTAAGAAATGGTTGAAATTCAGGGAGGTTGTTTTATGGATGTAGGAATTACGTATGTATTGGTGCACCGAATTGTTTGTTATATTGAATTTAAGTTGGATTGTAATCTTTTGTTTGTTAATTTTATAGGGAACAACAAGATTTTGTTGCTTCTTTGAATGGTGTTGCAACGAAAAGGGTTTGTATCTGTCGAAGGAAGAAAATGTGCATTTTTTTATTAACCAATTAGGGGCGTTTGGATGACAGCCTTTAAAACCTGATTATGAGTACAAAACCTGGTTTCTTAAACCAGGTTTTAAAACATGGTTTTTCTATTTGGATAACAAAAACACTAGGATTTTACTTTTTAAACTTGTTTTTGTTTTTTATGACAAAAACCATGTTTTTAATGCACTCTCTAAAAATCAAGTTCAGCTTATTGTTGAATACAATTAAATGGCATTAAACTAGTAGTCAATTGACATTAAACACGCAGACATGCTCAAACTTGGTTCAAATTATTCACCAGAATCAGTTGGTGCATAATTAACCAGTGAAACAATCAAAGTGGCCTTGTTTCTTATTTGGTTGTCTTTTTAACCAAGCTAACAGCAGCTACTAGGGTGTTTGCAATGTGCTGAAATTTCTTTTCACCATCGTCTGCAAGAAACACTTAAGGGAAGAGCCTTTACTCCCAGTGAAGAAAGAAAAGGGTCCAATATTCTGCTTCTCAAAGAGGTTTTGACTTCAAGAACTCAAAATGCAAAAGGATGACAGATTTCTATGTTCAAGAATGAAGATGCTTAAGTTGCTATAGCTTGTGCCCAGTCCCAAAATGATGTTTTTGGTGAAAAATCTGAGGAGGCCAGGTTTTTGAAAACTTGGTTTCAACCAGGTTTTAAGCAAAACTGAGTTTCAGTATATTGTCATTCAAATACCTTCTGGGGCAAAACATTGTTTTGCCTCTCAAAACCCCATTTTAGAGTTTCATCCAAACGTGGCCTTAGAAGATGCACATGAAGACATACTACGCTTGAACTGCAAAGTTGAAGACTTACATGGTCGTGTAAAGGAACTTAGAGGTGCACATGTATGGAGAAGACATGAAGACATAATTGAAGGCAAAAAATGAATAAGCATTAATGTCAATGTAAACAAGATGATATGTTTTATCATGGGCAATGAAAAGACATATGTAGATGGTCCCTACCTCATGTCTCCTTTGTACGTATCTATGCTGAAGAACTCTCAAATGAATGCTTGAATATGCTATCAAATTCAGGTATTGATAAATGTGGTATTTCGTAAAAGAAAATTATAATTTTGTGAAATATGGAGTTGAGTCATTTGTGCCATTTTCTCAGGCTCCTATTCAAGTGAATGACATTCATTTTTTACTAATTTAGAGACATGCAATAGTATTTGAGAAACCCTTTGCTACTAAAAAAAACAAGTGATGATCTTCAAGCGATTAGGAGTATATGCTTGAAATTTCATTTGCTTCGACTTAAAATAATACGTTTAATTATGCTTTGCAAATGTGGGACAGCCTTTTTCAGGACAAAACGATTATGCTGAAATCCTGCAAAAGGTTAACTACATTTTGAAACTAGTGGTGGAAGATTGTTGATAAAGTTTCAAAATAAAAATATTTTAAAATTAAAATAAATAGATAAATAATTTTTTTTCTAAAGTGTAAGGCTTTCGTACATGTCTTTTCATGAGAGGGTACGTTAGTTTATCTACATGTTAAAACTAGTGGGGGATTGTTAGTAAAGGTCTAAAATAAATATTTTAAAATAAATAAATTAGTTTTTAGATGTCGTTTCCCACGTCTCTTTTCATCAACGGGTATGTTTTGCATCAGAGATGGACTTGGAGGACGTCTATGCTTTTCCTCACCTTGGAGCACAGCAAATGCAGCAGAAGTTGCAGGTAGAGGCGATGGCTTCTCCGTCTTGTAATCAGAAAGGGGTAAAGTTTCCTATAACCTTTGTGGGTGACGAAGGATGTGAGGGGCGAGGAGTTGCTTCCTCAACCCAGCAGAACTCTGTACTGGAGGGTGATTCGGCATCTGCAATGGAGGGGATTGTAGAAGATTCGTCTCAGAAAGGGCATCTTGGCCCCTTTGGGCAGAACAGTGTACCGAGTGAAGCGGATGGCCTTCGGGTTAAAAGTTGGGCCAATGTCGTTCACGGGAGCAGGGCACATGAGGAGGCTGAATGGCCTGCGGCCTCCATGGTAAGGTCTTGAAATGAGGCTAACATCAACATTCCCAGCGAAGTGTACAAGAAAATGGAGCAGAGATTTAATTTTTCAGCGATTGCTAGCCTATACGGAGGACGCCAAAATGTCGGTCTCGACTTCAAGCATGTCTTTCAAGAGCTGAGACGGTTGTGGGGGTCGGTTGCTAACCCACGATTCTCCATTATTGGGAATGGTCGTTTCTTGGTGAGGGTCTCCTCAGAGGAAGAACTGGAGATGGTTTTAAGGCGCCGAACATGGTCCGTTGGTGGCCGTTTTCTGATTGCTAGCAGATGGAAGCCAGGAATGGAAATGAAAATCAATGAGGAGGAGTCGGTGCCCATTTGGATACATCTGCCGGCGCTTCCTTCAGTGTTCTGGGCAGATTATAGCTACAAATCTATTGCGCAGGCATTGGGTGGGTCTTTTGTGAGAGCTGATAGCTGCACGCTTCAGATGGAGAGGCTGGGATATGATCGCATCTGTATTGAAGTCCCTCTCAGTTTCCAGCCAATACCAAAAATCTCCGTGGGTGTGGATGGGGTCTGTAAACACATACAGGAAGTTTGGTATGAGAATCGTGTTCGATATTGTCACAGGTGTGGGACAACTTCTCACTTCTCCAACATGTGCAAACTTCAAGGTGTTAGAAGTGAGGAGGAAGAGAGCAGGGACGAGTGGAGCAAAGTCAAGATTTTAGCCAAGAGCTGGGTAGGGAATCGTTACAAACCTCCAAATTTGGGTGGGATAGATGCCAATCGATTCTCAGTTCTTAGTGGAGGGGAGGAGAAAATTACGGACCAGGCTGTTCGATCCTTTTCGCCGCATGATAGGGCTGTTTCCCAAGCTGTCATCAATGTATCTTCTAAGGGACCACAAGGGAGTCAGAAAAGCAAGGCGGGAACTCTAGCAGCCACGGATAGGAAAGGCAAGTCTAAAGCCACTGGCAGCAGTCAAGCTTCTACTAGTGCAGCCTCCAATCAGGGGGCTGGAGGTAAGGTTACTATCCCTAACCCTTTTTCTAATTCTATGCGTATTAGCTCGAATTACAATTTAAAAAAGGATGGGCCTCCTGGATTCCTATTGAACCTGAATGGGGAAAAGGAGGCTAGTCTCTGCAAGACACCGGATGAGAGGGAAACCCCAGTTCTCAAATTTTCGAGTGTTTCTGAGGAATCGGATCCCTTATGCATGGAAAAGCGTGTCAATAGTAGGCAAGGCTCTAAGAAGGGCCTTCGTTATACAGGTAGGGGAAAGAAGGGGAGACCCCCTTTGAAGCCCACTAGCTTAGTTGAGCTTCTTATGGCTCACTCACCTGGCACCAAAAAGAGGAAGATGGCGGTCAGGCCAGAGGGAGAGGTTGTTCAACTGGAGATTATCGAAGATGCCATTTCTGCTGAAGGGGAGGGCTCTCATAAGGATACTATGGAGGCGTGTGAGCCTCATGAAAATGGTCCCAGGATTTTTCAATGAAAGTTCTTTATTGGAATATCAGGGGCCTTGCTAGGATGGAGGCTCAAAAGGAGTTGAGAGACATTGTTTTTCAAGCGAAGCCTGAGATTGGATTTATCTCTGATTTTATGGTAGATTCTCATAAGTTGCATGTCTCTATGAGTAAGCTTACGGAGTATGACTTTATGTCTAATGATACAATGCTTAATGGTAGGGGTAGAATTATGGCCTTTTGGAAGAAGAATGCCTTGCAGGTCCTTAGTTTTGTTGAGGACACATATTGGGTTGGTGTGTGCCTAAAGGACCTGCGTGATGGAAAAGAATTTGTGATCTGTGTATTTACTTGCCTACAAGGCTTGCGGATAGGCTTGAGAGCCTCATTAGGCTTGAAGTTGTGGTTTCCAGAGTCGACGGGCCTTGTATGGTTATTGGAGATTTTAATGTGATGATGGGTAGCTGGAACAAAACGTGAGCTCATCCTATAGCTAGATCTTCTCTAGCTTTTAATCGCTTCATTACTTCCTGCAACCTATCAGAAGTGGAGGATCCATCCAAAAAATTTACGTGGTCTAATCACAGAATGAGATCCCAAACTGTTTTGTGTAAGCTAGACTGGTGTTTTGTGAATAATAAGTGGATTACTGAATTCGATGGTATCGGCGAGCTCAAGGTCACCACGTCCTCTACTTCCGACCATAGCTTTTTAATGTATCAAAATTACATGAAAGGAAGAATGATCAAGGGGCGTCGACCCTTCAGACTCTTCAAGCCTTGGATTATGGCTATTGATGGGTTGGATATAGTTAAGAAGGAATGGGCTGCCATTGTCACTGGTTGCCCTATGATCAAGCTTCTTAAGAAGCTAGGGTTGGTCAAAGCTGCCTTATTGCGCTGGAATGTTGAAAAGTTTGGTAGGTTGGAATGTCGGATTGAGAAACTTCGTCGTCGCCTAGACCACTGTAGGCTTCTTGCTGAAATGGGGATTCAGAAGCTTTAAAACAAGAACACGAGATTAGAGGGTTGCTTAAAGAGGCCCTTCGCATGGAAGAGGTGATGTGGAAGAAAAGGTCTCGAGTGCGTTGGCTTGCAGAGGGGGACAAAAACACTGCATATTTTCATATTATGGCAAACTGTCAGAGGACCAAGAGGTATATCCGAGCCATCGAAGTGGAGGGGAGAACTCATACAGAGGAGGACAACATTTTGCAGGCTTGTACAACTTATTTCCAGCAGGCTTTGGGAGTTGATGTTGCTTCCGGAGAGCTTTTTGCTGGTATAGAAGATGGCAATATGGTGTCTGATGAAGAGAATCAATGGATGCTTCGACCTATCATGAGAGAAGAGATTGTCATGGTGGTCAAGAGTCTTGACAAGGACAGCACTGCTGGCCCGGATGGATTCCCTAATTATTTTTACAAGGATTGTTGGAGCATTATTGGGGATGATGTGGTAGCAGCTGTCCAAGACTTCTTCTTGAAAGCTAAGCTAGTTGGTAGTGTGGATTTCGGCCAAGTTTGGCGTCATATATTCACCCACTCGCAACTTCCAGTTCGAAATCAGGCAATGGATGCATAAGAAGGTGCATGGTGGGTGGAGGAGGGTGTGTTGGAGAGTTACTTTCCCTATTGTGTGCTGGCGCATCTGATGGCATCGTAATAAGATAACCCATGATGAAAATTCAAGTACAACAAATAATATTAAAGAAGATATTTGGTCTACTTGTCTGGACACCTTCCTGGGTATCAAATGGCCTAAGGAGACGAAAAGTAAAGTGCATATTTGGGCTACTTCTAATCTTATGTGCTCTGACAGGCGAAGGGCACCATCGGATATGCTTTATTTTGAGGTTGCTCAGGTCGAAGTTGCTGAGCAATTGAGGGTTGCTTGGAACTCTTATTTTAGTGATGGAACTAATGGTGTGTCTATTTTGTTGAATTCTAGAGGTAGAGTTCTTGCAGGCGAGTTGGAGGTGCTGGGCAAGATGTTCAGGTATCATAAGGAGTATGGAGGTTGTATATCTATTTGTACCAGGGTGGAAGCCCTCGTTCGGAGAATATGACATCATTATGAAGGTAATAGACTCTGGCCAGAGTTCGATAGGCTCGTTAAAGACTTTCATCACAATGTTAAAGTTGAAATGGCTTATCCTACAGTCGATTTTGGTTCCTTCATTACCTCCCACCTTAAGGAGAGGAGGGATGTAATTTTGTGTGCAGGTTAACTAATCTTGGTTTTTTGTCTTTTCTTGTATTTTTGGTATATGGTATATGTGTTTTGGAAGCGCTGAGTCAGCCTTTGATTATATTGTGTATGAAGGATAGTTGACTCTTTGGTGTTATCCTTTCCCCTTTTGTATAGTTATTTTTGTTTAATAAAGGTAGGGAGCCGCATCTCCCCTGTTATTGCGATTACTTTTAGTTTTAAAAGTTGAAAACTCTTTGTGTTACAAGGTTGCAATGTTTGAAGTTTTTCATGAATAGTTTGTCCTTTCAATATTTATAAATTAGGGTCTTTGGTTTTTTGTATGGCATTGGGAATTTGATTGAAGGTTAATATTGAACATTGAAGATGAATGTGTTAGTTGAAGTCAACGTGTGAAAGTGTCTTTATGCAAGTGGATAGGAAAATCAAATGCATGTGTATTTATATATACACATAACACACTTCAAGCAGAGAGAATATAGCCAGGCGCTTTTAGTAGGAGAGGTATGGGGGGAGAATTAGCCATAGCTGGTTATGTGTTCAGCCCCCAGGGAGGTCTATTTATTTCTTTTCTTTTTTCTTTTTTTTTTTTTTGGAAAAAAAGTAATCCTCCATGTATTAGGGCAAAAGGATGTTCTCTTTAATGACTTTATCAAAGGATTCAAGAGACAAAAGTACATGTATTTCTCTGGCTTACATGTCGAAGTGATGAATTTAATTGTCTATTTTGTTGTCTAAGAATTTTATCAAAGTGTACGGCTTTTTGGTGCTTCCTTTATCAAAAGTATAAGCAAATATGAAGAACCTATATCTGATATAGTGCAGTTTGAACTTAAGATGTCTGGGTTGGATAGTAATGTATATATGTGGAGGACATTATTTGTTGGAAACAATCAGGGCACATTTCAAAAGCCTAATATGAAACAGCTAATTTTAAAAATTAGTTAACAACGTACGAACTATTATGAAAAAGACTCGTTGGTAAACCCACTGTACCAGGTTTGGCATGGGACATGAGTCCCCCAAGGGTACTGACCAAGGGTAAGAATTAATCTGTATAGTTTTTTGCATAGTTTGGTGGGGTTCTCCTAGGTTGGCTATTCTCCTATTTGTGTGTGTGTGTGTGTGTGTGTGTGTGTCTGTGTCTGTGTGTGTGTAGAGAGAGATAGAAGCAAGCACCACATCGTTTGCTAGACTTGAAAAGGCAGGTACTCCAGGCACAGCTATCATAGAAGAGAACGGTGGTTCCTCTACGGCACTTCCTTACCCCAACATTCTTGCTCCCGTCTGTTCCCAACATTATGTGTTAATTCAAACACGTATTATCTCATCAATTAACTAGATGGCATGACTTCTGGCTGTCTGTAATTTCCGTAAAGAAGAGGAATAGATTTATTGTCGAAGTACCTCACTAAAGCAATAGCTAATCAGATCTCACTAAGCATTTCATACCAACTTAACTGCAGTAGAAAATCCTTTGTTTCAAAATTTCGTATATGCTATTTATGCTTCTCCTACTGCTACTCTTAGCACTGCTCATGGAAGCAAGCAATATGAGTTAATCAGCATAATTATCATCACTTCATGTACCATCAGGGCTTCCACACCATTGCCCTCCGACCGACAAGCAGCCATGTCCTCAGCCACTACATGTGATCTTTTGAGAATTTAAGGAAAGATCAGATGTGAGAGAACAGAGAGACTCTAGGAAAGTGAGGAGAGAGGAGAACTAGATGTTTGAATGCTGCCATTGCATTCGGCAAGTACTGGATGCGGCTGGATTAATACCAGTACTGCACATGGGAGGGGCTGGGGAAGGGGATATGATAACTTCTTACACATATGATAAGAAGACACTATGATCTGCAAGTCTTGGGAACCAATATTGATATTTGCCTTAATGGTTCTAATGGAAAGAAAGCTTCCTAGAGGTTGAATTTTTTTGGAAGCTTGAACATTTCTAAGATGAGGGATAGGTGGCCGGCCACTGGTTTCCATTTATGGCGATATCAGATGCTAAATTAGTAACTTCTTATATGGTTATATTTAGACATAAATGTATTTTAACCTACTTTCCTAATTTTATTCTGCAGTAATCATTAGTTTCCGAGATCATTCTTTCACCTAGTTAATGAGGAACATTGTTCTTTGATTTTGAAATAGAAATTGGTTGAGAAAAAGAGACAAAGGGGGGGATTACTACTAGTGCCAAGGAAACAGAGTTGGATCATTTCCTTTTTCTTTCAAATCTTAAAACAGATAGTTCTATTTCCTAAATCAATTTTGAGATTTTTTTTTTTTTTTGTAAAATTCCACCTTATTTGCTATTTCCTATAGCAACATTTCTATTTTAAGTTTTTCAGCAATTAAAGCCTTCTCTTTTAGAACATTTGAACAGATCCATCCTTTGTTCAACCCATACTGGCAAAGGATGGATGGTTCAAATGCTCATACGTTTTAAAATCTGAAAGGAGAAATTTGGCAATAGCATTTGTATTCCAAAAAATGGATGTATTCATGAAACACTGCATTCAAAGAATATGACGTTCTTGTTGTCAAATGCCCCTCTAAGGGCATCCTTAGTTTTGATGCCCCAAGAAGTTTTTTTCTAAAGGTGGCATTTGGCTGTGATAAACTTTCCTGGACAGGAACATGGATGAAATCCACAACGATGAAAACCAGCTTCTTGAAATTGAATACCGCATTCAACATTTTTTTTTTTTTTAAGTCATAAAGTCCTTCCTAGTTATCAGTAGAGCCAATATATTTGCTTTTTCTTGAAATTTCTATTTGATTCAAAATCATGACTACAACACCTATCTTCTTTTGTTTCAGTCACGAAAGAGAGACAAAATCATAAAAATATGTAGATTATGTTCCTATTGCATGCATCTATAGATTCACTAAGAAGAGAAGTGTAAGTCCTTGCAAAATCCTTCCCTTTATTCTATAATAGGTAAATGAAAATTAGAGCGTTGGAATGCAAATATTAAAAAACCTATCTATAAATTAAGGGGGCATTTTTAAAGGTGTTTCTCTAATTTGATAAGGATTTCATGTTAATTTATGCAATGGGTTTTATAGTTACATGCATAGACGCATGCACACACACACACGTATATATATATATATATATATATATATATATATATATATATATATATATATATATATATATATATATATATATAGAGAGAGAGAGAGAGAGAGAGAGAGAGAGAGAGAGAGAGTAACTAGTAGACCATTATTTACCAGATTTGATGGGAATCTTACAAGCAAATGATATCGATAAGGACAAATAATGGTACTAAGTTGTTTGTCAAGAGACCAAAAGACTCCTTAAAGGAGGATAGCGTCTTGTTTAAGGAGACTCATTTGTTTCTCCCTTTCTCTCTCTTTCCTAAGGAGTATTTTGAACTTACAAAAAGAACAACTTAAGTTCTCAGTTTAAGTAGACTTATTTGTTTCTCCCTTTCTCTCTCTTTCTCACTTCCTCCTTTGAGAGTATTTTGAACTCACCAAAAAACAGCTTGACATCTCCCTTTCTCTCTCTCTCTCTCTCTCTCTCTCTCTCTCTCTCTCTCTCTCCCTTTCTCTCTCTCTCTCTCACACACACACACACACACACACATTTGACAAGTATTTTGAACTCACAAAAAAACAGCTGGATTTCTTGGTACAAGGAAATATGTTTTTAGCAATAGCCAAAAATTTGCTAAAAGCATCGAAAGTTGTTAATATAAGTCTTTAGTTACGGTTTTGGACTGCCGCTACAAAGTAGGAAACTGGTGCTACAACCGTTGGCCTAAGAACCTTTAGCAACACAACTGTTTTCCTTTATATATATTATATACATGGGCAGTCTGTTTAATCATGGCCACCGGTTGAAATGCATTGGGACTTAAGTTTGGATGGCTGGAGGATTTCCACTACTATATATTGAAATGTGTAAGTGCAAAATGTTGTCAAATAGTTAAATATTTAAAAACTATAGCTAAATAAAAGATAAATCATCTCCAAAAAACATTAAAAATCCTCACTACACCATAAACCTTTTTTAATGCTTTCCACTGTGTGATAATTTTAGCAACAAGTTTTGAATATATTGTTATCTACAATATATGAAAGTCTACTTATTTCAATCTCTCTCTCTCCACCAGATGGCCGTGCATAACTTTCGTCTGGCGCCACTAGGGCTGCACACGAGCCAAGTCGAGCTCGAGCTTGCCCAGCTCAAGCTCGAGCTCAACTCGAGTCGAGCTGGACTCGATTATACAAAGTCGAGCTAACTCGATTACAAAGGGACGCTCCAAGGATGGGCTCCAATCAGTACTTTGATCGAAGAATTCCTATTGCAAATTGTTGATCCATTCCCTAATTCGTGCATGCAACTAGGAATTGAGGAGATTCAGAGGGAAGATCGAGCAATCCCGAATGAAGATCATCATTCTGCTCGGTTCTTTGATCTACCTCCAAGATATCCCTGATCAGTCACAAATATGAAGAAATCGAGAGATCCTTTTGGCAATCGGACACTTGGGTCATCTTTTCAACATTTCAACGAACATCCGGACCAAATTTGAGCCCAATCCATGCAGTATCGAGGGAGATATGCTCTCTGGCCAGAATCAGGTGGAATCTGGTGGCGCTGAAGAGCAGATCGCC
Organism: Nymphaea thermarum; assembly: GCA_011799765.1. Classification (NCBI taxonomy): domain Eukaryota; kingdom Viridiplantae; phylum Streptophyta; class Magnoliopsida; order Nymphaeales; family Nymphaeaceae; genus Nymphaea; species Nymphaea thermarum. Next base: position 11,677 of record JAANDH010001092.1, read on the forward strand.
GCCCATCAGGCGGATTTTGGATTTTCTGTAGCAGACCCGATTTTGATCCAATCTGGTGCTCAAATCTGACCCTTCTAGTCGCTAATTAGATTTCTAATCCTTTGATTTACATTATTGTTATCGATTTATGGGAAATCCCCAATTTCTGTCGGAGGAATCTCAACCCACATCGGAAAGTTCTCTGTTCAAGCCTGTCAAGACCTGCGACAGGCTGAGTCACAAATTCAGGGCGGGTGCCTTTGTGGGAGGCTCAGATTGATGTAGAATTTGGGGCGTCTACTCCCTCGAGTGTCCGAGCAAACAGAGATATAAGTGATTTTCTATGATTTTTGGAGTGTCTACCTCTCCTGAGAACCATAACAGGCACTTCTTGTTCATTGCTTGAGTGAGAACCAGTTCTGCGTCTGCTACAGTCAGAGATCTTCAAGTTCGTCGTGATTTTTGTAGGGAGTTCGGTTGAAGTCCATCCTTGGAGCTCGAGCTGGACAGCGAGAGAAAGGGGAAAGGCGACGGATGCGTCGGACGCAGCAACACAATAGGACTGACGCAGCAACACAATAGGAAAGGTGGGGGGAGTGAAGACCGAATGCTAACAACAAAAAGTGTTAGCTCTAAACCAGTGAATCGGTTTCGCAAACCGGTTTATCTAATACAACGAGTCGAGTCGAGTTTAAATGAGTCGAATTCTTGCAATTCGAACTCGACTCATTTATTGATTCGAATTTAACTTTCAGCTTAAACTCTACTCGTTTATAAATGAATCAAGCTGGACCCGATGGCCAGGAATCGTCAGGCGGTATGGTGAGGGGACACGCATCACTAGTGAGCAGGGGACACCTCCCGGCCGGCTTCCTCCATGGTTTTCGATGCACAAGCACCAAAAAAAAAAAAAAAAAAAAAAAAAACCCAAACGACCGTCCGATCTTTTACATATAACAAGCTTGTGGCACAAATTATATCAGCGGAAAAGGTGTTCGTTTATAAACTATTTTTATCAAAGAGACTTTTCATTTCCAAGGAAAAAGGGCATGGCTGATTTCAGAAGGACTATACCAATTAAATGTTTTGTGAAATGCGCAACCAATTAAATGTTTTGTGAAATGCGCATTTTGCAATAGAATACGCCATTCTCTACCAGCCTAAAGGTACTGCTTCAAGTGAGGGTTGCGGTAGAGTTTGTGCTCCGAATGACCACAAGGCCCTCACTCCAACATAGTTCGATCTGATCATATATATATATATATATATATATATATATATATATATATATATATATATATGGTGGATCCTTCTTGAGACGACACTCAATTAATGCTTTCATGTCCCTCATCTTTCCAACTTTTCAAAACACGACAAAAACCCAAACTGGTCGTGTTTCACGTTATTTTACCAAAAGAAAAAAACTTTCATAACATCGCTTAGTCGCTAGCTTGATATATAGTATCCTAAAAGTGATTAGGTCTCTCATTGTTATAAATTTCCTTCTGCATGCCGACATTTTCTTTGTGCCAATTGTCGACTGGTATATATATAGCGATGTTAAGACGTCTGATTCTTATTGGATTTATCCTTTACCATATCCATTTTTTATTTGTTCACATTCAACATTTGAATGTGGTTGAAAAAAAAAACTGCATCCAAATCTAAAATCCAATTTCTCAATCCTAATCCGATCTGAAACTGGTATTTGAATCCAATTTTTAAATTGAATATGTCTCACCTTTACAATGTAAGGGCAATGGATATAGAATATTTTTTTGAAATTACAATCCGTGTCTGACTCTAATCAGATATGTATATATATATATATCAGAATTTGAATCCAAATCTGACTGGAAGTCATTCCTTAAATCTAAATCTGAACTGATTTCATAATCGAATATTAATATTTTTTTATATTCGATTTTTTGACACAGTTTGGCCAGACATGCATTCAATCTGATATATTACTCAAACTTTCCCCATCAAAAGCAGAAGAGGAAATACTGTCTTTCTGTTGTGTACTACCTTTGTTTAGAATCCTTGATATCAATAACATTTACCTAGTGATGTTAAAAGACTGAGTATGCTCGATTATCATTCTGATTTTGGGTATCTTTAGCGAGAGTTTAGTCAACTAATCTGTGATCGATTCCAATTCTGGAGTATTACTTGTTTTACAACAAATGATAAAATTAAATAACTGGAAAGAAATCTAGCCACATAATCTACATCAACTACGACTCCAATTTACTAAAAGACATGTATTCAGTTAATCAGTCATTAAGTTACACATGTGCTTTGAGAGAGGAGAAAATCTGCGACTCAGATTACGGACAAACTCAATCATGAAAACTCAAAACCTTTTTAAACTAGCTTACTGTAAGATATGTTTATTCGTAACCACATTGAAGTACACTATTACGAGTCCAAATTCAATAAAAAATCACAGCAAAACTTCCTCTCTCTCTCTCTCTCTCTCTCTCTCTCTCTCTATATATATATATATATATATATATATATATATATATATATATATATATATATATATATATATACTGTTTCTACTCTAGAAATCTCCACATATGTATTAACGTTCTTCTATTCTTAGATTCGATTCTTCAACTATTAGTTACAGCCGCTTCTGAGAAGACCTACAAGATTTGCTGCTTGTTTTAGCATGAAGCAAAAAAGGTAGGCCCTTAGATTGAAGAAACATCTAGTTAAAGGGCTTGCTGGCTGCAACGATCGACGCTTGTAACGTACTCAAAGCGCCCATGACCTCCCTTTCCATACCCACTCTCTTTCTGGGCACTCCCTTCCAAATTGCATGTGAACCAACTTCTCTGTGGACCTGCATTGGGAGTTGCACTCTCCTTTCTATCTTTATCTTTTCTTTGGGGTGCAAAAATACACCATTTAAGAGACAATGTTTCTTCTTGTTTTAAAAGCAACCTTCTTTCTTCTGAATTTCTTGCTGTCCTCTATACATTTTAAGAGATGTGAGGAATCTGAATCATGTGTATCTGGTGAAACAGATTGAATCATAATTAAGCTGGAAGAAGTTTTATCTTGAAATGTCTAATTTCTCTCAAAATTCAGTCTCTGAATTAGCCAAATTGAATGAAACTGAAGTCGTTCGTCAAAGTATTGGTTCAAAAAAAAATTCTTTTAGTTAGTTACGTGAAAAGTAATGTGCAGTCAGGACATATATAGGATTTAGGGATCTGTTTAAGGCATCCCATGTACCAAGCTAAAGTTATGATTGATTATCATTTCTGGGTTTAAATTAAACAAATCTTCGGATGTTTATTTCTGTTCTGACTTTTCCGGTTTAGGGTGTTCTATCTCATATGAGAAATGAATTTCCTTTCAAAATCTGTCAGAGAACAAAGTCCCCCCCTTGCAGAAATCAGACGCAGATATGTCTGCACCAATTTCTACCCAACTTTTCCCAAATCTCCTGCTCTGATTGACCTTTTTTTTTATGAACAGAATTGATAAAAAATCAATTTCTAAAAACCACATTAACAAGTTTTCATCTAGCCCTTAAATAGGTGCTAGTTATTTTTTAGAAAATTATTTAAATTTTCACTGTGTTCTTAAGTAGCCGATAAAATTCCTCAATTGCATGTGATCGCGTCGCAATTTTTCCTAGTTTTTCCATAAAAACGCGATATATTTACCATGTAATGGAAGAATCTAAGGGATCTACTTGCAGTTTTTTTCAGAAACCATTCGCCTATCTTGGAAATTTCTGGAAAAAATGGAATTCTTTCTCGACATTACAGTAAAAAGTTTAACCACTGTGAAATTATCCTTTCCCTTGAAGCAGAGAGAAGGAGAGAGAGAGAGAGAGAGAGAGAGAGGAGATCTCTGGCACAGTGAGGTTGATGGGGGGCCTTTTCCCTGACCCCACACCCCTCGACGTCCTTTAGCCTGCACCCATAGCCCAAAGTATCCCACCATGGTCCCTTTCTCCACAAGGCACAGAGCCGTTACTTCCTTTTCTTGATCCGTTAACGCCCCTTCCAGCCGGCCACTGGCGTCTCTGCTCGAGGAAGAAGACGATGAACCAGGCTTCCAGAAGGAGGGCAGCGGTTAAAAATATCGGTGTCAGTAAGAACGGGAGCCCTGAGTCCGGTGCAGCAATGGATGGCAAGCAGGGCACCCGTAATTCTCCTTCCAATGGCAGTTTGGGGAAGAATTGCAATCTGAGTAGCATTGAGAGCAAGCGAAAATTGTGGTCTGAGAGCAGTGAGGGGGCAGAGAGAAGCCCTCTGCATAACACCAGACTCCGATCCAGTTCTCATAATGGGAGAATTTTGCACAAGCCCAGAGAGCTCGGTGCGTCCCGGGAGACGAGGGCGGTTTCCAGGAGTTTGAGCGCTAGTTTCCGCAGAGAGAAGGTTGGATCTGAAGAGATTGATGGCGAATCTGAAGAATTGCGGTCGGAGGTGGAGGTGAAAGTAGAAGAGAAACACGTGGATGAGCAGATAAAAGGAGGAGGGAAAGAAGAGGAGGAAGAAGTAGAAGTAGAAGAAGAAGAAGGAGAAGAAGAAGAAGAAGAAGAAGAACTGAAAGAAGAAGAAGCAGAAGCAGAGGAGGAGGAGAAAAGATTGGTGGTTTTGGAGGTCAAGTCATCTGGACGCAGAAAGGAGGTGGTTGTTGAGGATATCAAAGAAAACAAAATTCCACCATCAACGGCCACAATCGGGAAATTCGACCCGCCTGAAATTCCATTCAAGTTCTCAAAACCAGTTCCCTGTAAGTGGTTTTCTAAAGACCAAATTGCTCTCTCTCTCTCTCTCTCTCTCTCTCTCTCTCTATCACATTACGTTTTCTGGCAATCTAGGTCACGAACCATATGAAGGCGCGGCGGCAACTCAAGAAAGAATGCAGGGGCTAGGTGGACTTTTCATCTCTCATCTCTCAATTTCTCTTTTCCCTGTTTGTGCTCTGCTTCCTTGCAAGATCACCATTCCCTCTCATGACAAATGTGATGCTTCTTTCCTTCAGTGGATGTCTTTTTGTGGAGAGACATCTCAAGATCAGCTTTCGTGTTCGGATCCGGCTCATTTCTGCTGCTATCATCGTCTTACGCCAAAGATCTCAATTTCAGGTGAATCAATTAAAACTTTTCTGCTATCTTCTTACAGTTTCTGTCTTACGGTTTTTTCGAATCTTGATCTTGTTTCCTCAACGAACTTGCAGCCTGATTTCTGTAATTTCCTATGTTGGTCTCTTCTACCTCGCCATAGTCTTCATCCACAGAACAATTCTCGTCAAGTAAGCAAATCTGAGGAATACCATTTCCTCTGAATCTCACTTTCTGTTTTTCCCCGGACTGAAATTACGAGGACCTCTGTTCAGGGGAGGAGTGAACTTGGATGAGATGCACACCAGAAGCGCACTACGCGAGGAAGATGCGATCTGGTTACTGCGGCTCGTTCTGCCTTACTTGAACGAGATTTTGTTCAGAGTAAAATCCATTTTTTCTGGTGATCCAGCAACTACCATGAAGGTGAAGATGCGACGAAATTCCTACTTCGTTTTCCCCTTTCCATCAATAATTTGAGATGCCATTGTCGTTAAAAAGTGGAAACATGTCGGTGGTGGTTCAGGTGGCAGTGCTGCTGTTTCTGTTAGCGAGATGCGGCAGCTCCATAACCGTGTGGACGTTAGCCAGATTCGGTAATGATCTCATCGTTCACTTCCGTTTAGCCAGACATGCCCAACGTCTTCCTCCCTCTTTGATCCTTCCTTGCTTTCCCTTTCTGTTGTTCTTCAGATTTGTTTTACTTTGTTAATTATTGCGGATGATCATGTGCAGGTTTCTTCGGGGTGTTTACGATTCCCAAAGTTTATGCTTCCTACTCGGTTCAGCTTACCAGATACGGTGAGTGAGAGACATCCTTACCTTTCACATGACACGTGCTCTCTCTCTTCGTGTGTGTTGCTTTTGTACTGTTAGCACAGCGTTGTTAACGTCGTCAGATAAGAAGTTGACACAGTTAAATTACTAGGGAAAAATATAGCTATATTCTTACTTCTCACAAAAGGCAAATAATTTAATAGCCGTATTCTTTGACAAGATAAAGCATATGCATGTGATTTCTATGTTGGAAGACTTAAAAAGTTGAAAGGAAATGCTTGCTTTCGTCCAAGTGCTGAAGACCACTGATACAGTCATATATATTACCATTACCTTTGCAAAAACTTACCAAGAATAGGAGCTCCGGCGATCAGGTTTCAAGGCATGGTCACCTTTTGTCAAAGTCTAATCTAAAACGCGACCGTTGTTTGTCTATTCTCAATATTGTCTGTCCAAGCCAATTGATGACCGTTAACCTGATGGGCTGTGAACAAAAATCAGAGACTCAATTTCCTTTTTTCCGTCGAATCCTAATTGCATCAGAGGATGTAGCCTAACTGGTTGTGTTGGTAGGCTAATAAAGCTTAGTTATCAGTTCATTTCCTATTAATTGCAAATGGTAGCAGACACTATTCTTAAGTTAACAGCCTCGGACACCAAAAAATAAGAATAGGACTTCAGCCTTATATATCTCCTCTCTGTCCTCTAACTTTAGTAAAGCAGGAAATTGAGAAGGCATACGCCCATCGTAGCCAACCAAGACCAAAAGGCCGGACATTAGCGACCAACGCCACTGTCTCCTCTACCTCCTCTTCCTGCCTAACATAACGTTGAATACTGGCAGGACTGTCCATTCGAGACTGATTATTCCACTATCTTTTGCCTTCTCCCTTTTACTTATTTTTCCCTCTTATTCTTTCTCATTTACACAATTTTTTTTTTCTTATAAAACTCTGTTCAACTAGTACTGGATCTTAATGACAACTATTGAAAAGTGGAAAACCACGATTACTGAATAAATTGAGTGTTCGTATCTTTTTTCTCATCTCTCTTGACATTTTAAATCAGACAGCTGCTGGATGTTGTTGGGTGGCGTGACTAAATATTTGCATAAACCTTTATTAAAAATTACCATAAACCTGGCTAAGTCACAAACCATTACTCTACTCATATTCCATGGTGCTTTAAGGGAAGTGGGCCGCCCAATTTTTTTTGCCTTTTATTGCCTCTCGTCCTTTGGGCAATTGGTGGTACGTAGCATCCGGGTGGGTTCACCTCCAACTTTAAGCATTATTTAAAGTCAGTGCTCAACTCTACGAAATGTTTTATTTTATGTTGGCCAATTCCGTGCTGGACTAATAAGCAGTTGACAAATCTACTGTTTATTTATGTTTTATTTTGTCTTCCATGGCATCACTCTTGGTTCATTAATTTCCCAACGGCATTCGGTAATTTATAACAAAAAAATGTGTTGGAAATGAATTGTTACTTAATTTGAAGTTAATTAGCATTAGGCGAGGCAAAGGTAATGGGGAGCTTTTACCTGGTTGGTAGCTGCATTAAATGTTTGTAACGTGATGGGATACTTTACTTATTTTGACGACAGGTCGCGCGGTTTTCATTATTGAATTTGGTGATAGTATTTCCAATAATTTATTAAATAAAGGCTGTACTTATTATTGGTAAAAGATGTTATTTCAACATGTTTAATTCCTTTTAGTTTTGCTAATGATTGCACATGAGGTAGCATCTGAGGATGAATCTTATAAACGACGACTCTCAGTATTTTATAAAATATAAATTATGCATAACTTTTGAAGCTATTGACTGAACATACTCTTGGTTGGATGTTCCTTACTTAGCGGGCTTGAATTAGGTCTGCGTAGTTGAAAATGAATTTCGCTTTCTGAAATGTGGTTTTTTTGTAATTTCACCAAAAGTAGCAGTGAGAAAAAATATGGACTAACTTTTCCTTTTATGTACGAGAGAGGGAGAGAGAAAGTCCGGTCCATGCGTTGGAACAATTTGGGCAACTTCTTCATCAATTAAGAAGAACAAGTTAACATTGGGCTTCCCATGCATGGAGACTTACATTCCTCTCTTTCTCTTTTCAGGGAGATTTTGGATCGGACGTTTTCGGGATGCTTGGAATTCCTGTTCTCACAAGAAAGCCGCAGCGATTGCCATTTTCACTGTGATATGGAATTTATCATCAATGGTAGCTCGTGTTTGGGCTGGTACGCATGTGTGTGTGTGTATGTGGTTTTAATTGAATCATTAATATATTCGAGAAATTGGTAAGTACCGCACCTAGACTCCTAAAAAATAATCTTGACCATCCAAACGATTGAAAGAAAAACAAGATAGAGTCTTTTTAGTTACTTAAATTAATTAATAATTTTTTTTTAATTTTATTTTTCTCTCAACCGTCTGTTTAAAAAAGATAAAGAACTAAATTCGCTTGTCATTAGACAAAATTATTAGTTTTAAACATTTTAAGTATGTTTTAATTAATGTAATATATATCCCATAATAGAACTTGCTGAGTGTACCTGTTGGGAGAGAAGGTGTGAATCAATAAAGGAATATGAATTTTGTTAAAGAAATGCAAATTTCTGCTGTAAATGTGGGGTTCAGTATCGTATCTCAATAATCCTTAAAATCTGATGCATATTGTGAATATGAATTTTTTATATTTTTCTTTTGAGAATTTAAAATATTTTATTAATAAAACAAAAAAGCGCCTGTGTTCTTTACCCTGGCCATATTGCCCAGCATGGTCCGAAACGATGCGTAACCGCTGCTCTGGCCTTCATTCTGACGACCATTGCAACTGGTACGCAAAGACGAGCTGGGCGCCTGCCTGTTCCTCAAACCAAACCGTATGGCTCTACTTTTTTGTTTTTTTCCCGAAGAAATCATTTTACTTTTTGTCCCTTCCGAGAGAGTTTTTTCATTTTTGTTTGCTGGGGATTTTCGTCATTTCATGCTAGCCTCCTTTGTAGGGGTAGGCGTTGGGCTGGGGTCGGGTAGCCAGGGTTAGGCTGGGCAAAAGCTTCGGGTGATCCAACAACCTTTTTATTGGACTGAGTAGTGAGTATCAAACAGATAATATATTGAAAAAAGTTTATTTTTATTATTTATTTTTATATTTTTTCATTATAAATGTATGTTTATATGTTAAGTATATATTTTAAGTGTTTTTTATTAATATTGCTTCAGCTCGGATCTGGATGGTGGGATCCATTAATGTAAAAAAACATGGATTTGAAAACGGATTGAACGAGGGTCAGACAAGAAAACTGTAGATCTTAGATCTACAATTCTGAGATCAGATCTGTCCTATCAAACGCCACCTGTATTCTCCAAGAAATGAAACAACAGTTTTTTTTTTTTTTTCAAAATAACAAAACGCCAAACGCCGCCACCTGTATTTTTCAAGAAAAGAAACAACAGATTCTTTCTTTTTTTTGTTTCAAAATAACAAAACGCCAAGGTTTGTGAAAGTGGAGAAGACTGTTAGGAAGGGGGAAATAGATTGGGTAGGTGTGGGATGCAACTTTTTCTTTCCTCTCTCTTTTCTTGGCCAAAAGCAAAGGTGATCCATACCATCACATGCAAGAATCGCGCACCGGCGACCCGTTTCCCAAAAGCCTTTCACCCATTTAGAAAATTAATTATAACGGTGGATGGATGAGAAGCTTCCTAATAGAGTGCCCTAGGTTTGCTTTCTTCTTTTTCTTTTTCCTTTCAACGGAGGAGCCAAGCATCCTTGGGGTCAGAGACTTAACCCTGCAGATGGTTCACCCACTCACCGACCTTCGCGTCATTCAACCGCGTCAAACAGCGTTAAAAAGCCCGACAGTCACAACGGTAAATATATAGGCCAAAACTTTTACAGCCGGTAAATGCCCGGCCGTAAAGGAAGGGCTTTGCAATCAAGTGGCTCACGCAGGGAGACATAATGCGCGCATTATGTACTTGAGTGGTCGCGGGTGGCAGAAGGCAGTCGAGAAAACTTTTCTATGCATGAATTGAGTTAAGGAGTTTCAGTGATGGGCCGCTGACGAATCCAGCCGTGTTGTCTTGTGCAGCGTTCCTTCTGGTCGTGGCCGTGCGGCTGTACCAGCAGTCCCAGAGCTCCGAGTGGGACGAAGTAGAACCCTCCTCGGCTTCTGCAGCAGCAGCTGCCGCGGCGACGGCGGCGGCAGAAGATGGAAAAGAAGCAGGCAAGTGCGCGGCTCAGAGCCAAAAGGACAGGGCCCAAAGGAACAACAGGAAGATCTTTGATGAGGGTAGTGGTAAAGTGCAGCAGGAAGCTACAGCGGTGATGCCCACGAGCAAAAGATGATTTTTTTTTTTTTTTTTTTTCTTTTGATTTGGTTTCCCTTTCCAAGGTGATGCAGTCGCTGCGTGGTCTTTCTTGGTGGGATGAAAGAAAGGGTGTAAATGTGGGGGCGATGAAAAGTAAAAGGGTGGGGTAAAAAAGGTAAACGGTGTTGCATGTGCCGATGTCCGGAGCATTATCCTTTCATTGGGAATTGAATAATGCCTCCCGGACAATCAATCAGTCAATAAAAATGGCCACTTGTGCTTCTTCCCTCACGTTTGTGGTCCCACCATCTTTCACTAGACGCCTATTCCATTCACGCAGGCATACGTAAAGCGAATTTAATGGCCATATATCGGTTTATGGATGCATAGCTTGTTACTTTGATTGGACCTGTGCCTGATAGTCCTGCGTAAAATAACTACTGTTGTATATGAAAGTGGACAAACATTCACATACATGCGTACATCCCCAGATATCAAGATGCAAATCATCGAAATTAAAACAAATAATATATAGCAAAAGCATATCTGAATCCATGCATATTTGATTTATGGCAACATCATGCATAGATAACAAGTTTTCTTGATGAGAAAAAGAAAAACTGATGCGAAAAAATACGGTTACGGAGACCACTTAAATTTTGGATTATGAAATCTACATCGGGTATCCATTTATTTGAAATTACTCCTACTCTTAGAAATGATAATTAGACCCAACCTAACTTGCCATCATTATCGGTCTATCCATTATAAGCACACCATACATAAATTAATTATAACACACGTAGACCCACACTTAGATTTCAATACCGATAAATAATCACATGAAATATGTGAAACTATCAAGATTTTAAGAACAACTTCAAGCCGTTAATTTAATAGGGTTGATGTCAAGTTGGTGCATAAAATTACGCATGAAAGTAGATTAAAAGTTTATTATTTTGAACTTGGTAAGATCCTTTTACATGAAAACTTAAACTTAATACAAAAAATGGATAATTGAGATTTTTAAAATGGTATCAACTGTTGAGATCACCAATCCTTAACTCCTAAATTGTGAAAATGTGCAGCTGACACGCTTAACCAAATTTATAATTTGGTGAAAACATGCTGGCCACACATTTTCTTTTATACAGTATATAGCTCACGAGAGTTCGTTGATACTGATTCCTCTTTTCTTGTTTTTTTTTTAGCATTAAAACCGGATGAAGAGAGCTTGTTCATACAGTAGTAACGTTACTCGATACTTGCCATTCTACAGATTTACTTTATACAGTTGTACTCATATGCATTACCTTTTTTAATATGTATATATATATAGGATCTGCAGATTAAGCTTATACAGTTCTACTCATATGCTTTGCTTCTTTTTACTTATATACATTGACTGATCAGCAGCAGAGACATCGCAACCAGAAGAAAAGACAATCAAGTCCGGCCAAACGATGGGCCCTACCTATCTGCATAATAGACAGAGTGGCCCTTTTATCAGATCGGACTGTGGTGGTGTTGGTGATATGGGCCCAGATGGCAAATTCCAAGTTATTTTAGATACTTACTAAATATTTTTATGCCTTACAAAATTTAAGCAATTTTAGATCAGTCACGGGACCTTTTTTAATCCTTGAAAACTCCCATGTGTACAGTATTATGCAAACAAATTGGTGAGAGTGGAAGTATAAGTTTTGACTGTTACTTTGTACATATCTTTGATGGAAATAGACGCACACCTGCTGAGGCTTCATGTTTGTGTAGCAACAGGTCCGATGTTGGGCAAGAAAAATTCTCGTTTAAGGCTTTTACTTCGGCATCTTTCTTGTTAATCGCTTACCATCGGCAAACTTGTCCATAAATCACCTTGTTTAAGACTATATGGATGATACCTTGACTATTCCTTTCTTTGGAATTTTGGTTGTCGATGGTTTCCAAATTTTAGAGATTATACTCATAATACATTTTAACCAAGTCTTTGCCTTGTGTTTTTCTTGATTAAAGTATTAATGACAAGGGTTATTTATGTTTCTATCCTGTAATTGGGTGCATTTCTATTTTACTGTTTTTTATGAAAAGTTATATCCTTACAAAATCCACCGGCTTACATATTCATAATAAAGAAAAGTAAGATTTCTATTCTTATCATGGTATGTGGAATGAATCATGGTTAGTCCCACTGGGGGATTCCAATTCAAGCAAATCATTGGAGGTGGTTTATCAACGATCTAGTCATGAGGTGGATGAACAGCTTCAAACATCTAATAAAGTAGCACTAGAGACAATCATATACATAAGGCTGATATGTCTGAGCAAAACCTTCTAATGAGAATCCTGGTCAGGTCTATAATTCTGAACCAAATCAAGAAGAGCACCCATCTTTGACTCAATCATCTGACAGTCATGAAGCTCCTATTTGATCTATGACCCCACACATTATGTCAGTTATGACAAATGGAATCCTAAGTATGCTAATCTGCATGGCTTATATGTTGATATACCTAAGGAGCCTCCAATCATCAAGCGAGCACTTGCTTATCCTAGATGGGAGAAGGTGACATATAAAGACACAATTGCCCTCTAGGTTAACCATACTTGGGATTTATTCCTTTCACACCTTCCATGAAAATAGTCAGATTCAAGGTTTTAAAAGCTAAATTAAAGGTTGATGGTACCTTGAACAAGCCTAAGACCTGAGTTGTAGCTCAGGGTTTTACACAGGTTGAAGGTATAAATTTTCTTGAAACATTTTCACCTATTGTAAGATTAACAAGCAATAAAATTGTACTTTCTATGGGTACTACTCAATAGTGGGATCATAGGCAGCTTGCATAAAAAATGTGTTTCTTCATGGCACCCCAAAGGAGGAAGTTTTTATACAACAACCTCCCCGATATGAGCGCAACCATTCTTCGCACTATGTTTGCAAGTTAAACAAAGCCCTCTATTGCTTAAAATAGGCATCATGTGCTTGGTTTTCTCACTAAAACATGTTTTTGATTGATTATGGTGATCATAAATGGGTATATAATCTCATGAAAGTGCATATGACATGTCTATGTTCATTTATCAAAATCAAAAGGACATAGTTATATTATTGATTTATGTAGATCATATGACACTTACAAGCAACAAATCTCATTTGCAAGATGAGTTGGTTCAATGCTTGAAAAGGAATTTCTAACTATACATCTACAGCAACTTAACGATTTTCTAGTAGTGGAGGTGCATTAGCATTCTAAAGGTATTTCTTTCTGGCAATCCAAAAATGCCAAGGAAATATTATAGGCTGCAAAATGCTGGATTGTAAACTATTAAATAGGCATATGAGTTCGAAAGTGCCTACCATTGAGGGAGATAAATATTTTGAGGATCCTACTCTTTAGCAAAAATTTGTATGATCACTGCAATATTTGACTTTGACAAGGCTGGATACATCATTCTCAGTCAATTTTGTTAGTCAATTCCTATATCATCCTCTTTGTGAAAATTTTCAACTAGTAAAAATAATTCTTCGTTAAATGAAAGGAGGCATTGGTTGTGGACATGAAATCTATATCAAAGCTCTCTTTAGGTTTATGTTTTCTCTTATTCTGATTGAGCAGGCTATCATTTTTTCAACCGACCCACCATCAGATTACTTGGAGCTAACCACATGTCTTGGAGCGCTAAAAAATAAACCATGGTTGCTTGTTCTAGTGGTGAAGCAAAGTACCATGTAATAGCATCCACTGTAGATGATCTTAGTTACTTGGGTGTTTTTTTCCCTTGATCTTGGCATATATGTCACTACCATGCCTACTATTTTTTGTAATATTGTTTGTGTCATTCACAAGATTTTTGATCGAGTCTTTCACGACCATGCCAACCAATGCAAAATGATTACCATTGCATGCGAGAAAAGTGAATGAAGAACAATTTTACATTAAATATATCACTCAAATTCACAGTTCTTAAATCTCTTCACAAAGCCATTAGGGAAGGCTAAGTTTCAACAATTAAGGTGCAAACTTGGCCCAGCCTCTTTACTTAGAATAATGCTAAGGCAATGGCTACAATTGCCAATTTGGTTGATAACCATCAAGTGCATATGATGGAGGGTTGTTCGCATCCCCATTTTTTTTTGGTTTTTGGAGTGCTCCAGAAAAACGAGGTTTTGTTTTAAAATGAGAGAGAAAGGGACTTACCCATCGGTACGATGATCGACCATTCTTAGTGCCTTTACCGGGGATAATCAATCTAAGGGTTGCATCTATTATTGACGCAATTCATTTTGGCTTAAACATCTTTTTCATTTTATATGCGGTGTAGAAAAATATTAAAAGTTTGATATTTCAAACTTTTGAAAAGGTTCTTGAAGAATTACTTGAGAATGTGAAACATTTTGGAGAAAACTAGAATTGAGAAATCTTTATAAATATCATTTGGAAAGCTTGAGAAATCATTTTGAAGTCACTTTAGTGTTCTTAAGACTGTAGGTAGGTTTGAGATTTTGCTCTAATTTGGCTACACCTAGTGAGAGTTTCATCTCATCTTAGTTAAGTTCTTTTGAGATGTGTTAGTGATCATAAGTGATATTAAGTGAGTGTGAATGCACGAATGCATTGATCTTATATGATTATAAAAGAATAAAGCACTCCTACCATAACATTCATTTAAAAACATTCTATCATAGCATATACCTAAGATTTTTATTTTCATAATTATCATATATAATAAGAAAATTTTTTTGAAAATAGATTGAGTTGTAGACCATCAACTATGAATCCAATATTGAGTTATTCCATGATTTTTGGTCTTAGTAAAGTCGGTAATAAAAAGATCATGAGAGGAAAATGTTAAAAAGAATAGAAAAAATCAAATACTCTCATAAAAAGAAAGAGAAAGAGAGACATATAGAAAAAAA
>JAANDH010001092.1:26859-89542 GCA_011799765.1 Nymphaea thermarum
TATATATATATATATATATATATATATATATATATATATATATATATATATATATATATACATATATATATATATAAGAAAATTTGTAAGGAAAGATATTTGTCTTGAAAAGAAAAATAAAAGATTCTAGAAAGAGAAAATAGAACATATGTATATTTGTATTTATGTGTATATGAAAATTTGTAAAATAGAATGTGGAAACATAGAGAGAGAATGATAAGGGGAATCATCATGTGCACATATATGTATATAACATGTATATATACATATGCGTCTTCATGATATTCGAAATCAAGAAATGACTTAAAATAACCGACTTCAACTTTGATATAGGCCAGAGGGGAGTTTGGACTCATGCAAGAGCCTAAGCTAAGATTCCAAAGCCACATTAGAAAGGGTTTTCAAAAATATTTTGAAAAACATGATTTCAAATATTTTTATATATAACATAAAACAAAATGATTACGTTGGTTACAATGGAATATGTTTCTTCTACCGTTGGGTATAGAAGAAAATCAAACCACATGATAAGACGCTCATTAGGGTTTCTAATAGAATGATTAAAGAGGAAACTAACGCGATAGGACACGCAAATGCTTATTAACATTTAAATATTCGTGAGGGTTTTTTTCTAGGTTGAACAAGCCCCAACCTAAAAAATTGACATAGGAATAAAGAGCCTCAAACCACACTCTCATTCTCGTGGTGCATTCACATATAAATAGAGAATCAAACAACTATGCATGTATAATATCTTAAACAAAACATTATTCAAGAAAAGAGAGAGAGCATGATTCAATCATAAAATGAAATATCATCTTATCTTCCCATGCACTCGAGCATAGCTTCTTGACTATAAAATAGAGATTTGAGAGCTAACTCATATGGCCATGAGGAGATGAAGAAGAGAAAAAACAAAGGAAGCAAAACAATGCTACATTGAAGAAAATATAGAACATGATGCAATCATAAAATGAAATATCATCTCCTATTCTCATGGACCCGGTGCACTTTAGCATAGCTTCTTGACTCTAAAATAGAGATTGAAAGTTATCTCCAATAGCCATGGGGAGATGAAGATGAGAGAAAACAAATGAAAGAACGGAGTGATAAGTTGGAAAGCAAAATGACATGCAAATACATTTTAACATTTAAATATTTGTGAAGTTTTTTTTGGGTTGGACAAGCCCCAACCTCAAAAATTAACATAAGAATAAAGAGCCTCAAACCCCACTCTCATTCTCACTGTGCATTCAAATATAAATGGAAAATCAAACAACTATGCACCGATAATATCTTAACACAAAGCAATATTTAAGAAAAGAGAGAGAGAGAGCATATTATCTTCTCATGCTCTTGGTGCACTCGAGCATAGCTTCTTGACTTTAAAATAGAGATTTGTGAGCTATCTCATATGGCCATGGGGAGATGAAGGAGAGAAAAAACAAAAGAAGCAAAACAAGATTATTTTCAACAAAATATAGAACATGATGCAATCATAAAATGAAATATCATCTCCTCTTCTCATGTACCCGGTGCACTTGAGCGTAGATTCTTGACTCTAAAATAGAGATTGAAAGCTATCACATATGGCCATGGGGGAGATGAAGATGAGAGAAAACAAATGAAAGAATGAAGTGAGATGTTGGAACGCAAATGACATGCAAATACATTTTAACATTTAAATATTTGTGAGGGTTTTTTCTGGGTTGGAGAAGCCCCAACTTCAAAAATTAACATAAGAATAAAGGGCCTCAAACCCCACTCTCATTCTCGTCGTGCATTCACATATAAATGGAAACTCAAACAACTATGCATCGATAATATCTTAACAGAAAACAATATTTAAGGGAAGAGAGAGAGAGAGCATGATTCAATTATAAAATGAAATATCATCTTATCTTCTCATGCTCTCGGTGCACTCGAGCATAGTTTTTTGACTTTAAAATAGAGATTTGAGAGCTATCTCATATGGCCAAGGGAAGATGAATGGGAGAAAAAACAAAGGAAGCAAAACAAGGCTATTTTCAAGAAAATATAGAACATGATGCAATCATAAAATGAAATATCATGTCCTCTTCTCATGTAACCGGTGCACTTCAGTATAGCTTCTTGACTCTAAAATAGAGATTGAAAGCTATCTCATATGGCCATGGGGAGATTAAGATGAGAGAAAACAAATGAAAGAACTGAGTGAGATGTTAGTTACATACCTCTAATGAGAAGTTGCTTTGAATGATCCTAGATTCGCCTTGAATGGAGCTCCAAGATGATGAAGAGGAGGCCTCCAAGTGATCTTCATGCTCCCTTGAAGTGTTGTAGCTTGATGAAGCTTGCTTCCAAAGTTGGATAAGAAGAAGAAGAATGAAAAGAAAAGAAGAAGGGAATGGAGGAAGAGAGCTGAAAACCCTAAGTCCTCAAGTTAGAATGCATTAGAGCTTCTCCAAAGGCTGGCTCATTGCCCAAGAGAGAGGAAAATGGGGGTATTTATAGGGAGTTTTAGAGCCAAAAGTAAAATTTGATTTTTTTTAATAACATTTTCATGCAAATTTCAAAAGATTTTGAATTATTTTCATTTAAAAAAAATGAAATAGGTTTGAAATGAGTATGATTGGCCATTAGTCCTGTAAATCCAATTTTGAGGTATAGGAATGAGGTTGCACGCAAAGGAATGAGGCTGCACGCAACAATGTGTGCCAGCAAAAACACACGCGCAGCTGTGACCATGCGGTGACCGCACATGCGATCGGGCGATCGCGCAGTCGCACTTGCGGTCACGCGTTGCGCGATGCGCTACTGCGCGTGACAGCATGTCGCACAGCACGCGATCATGCGGTCGCACAATTGTGCGTCGCACGACTACGCGTCGAGGGACGCTCAATGGCGCAATTTTTTTTTGTTTTATTTTTATTTATTTTTTTAATTTAAATAAAATCAAAATGAAATACAATTTGTTGTTTACATAGGAAACATGTTTTTTTATTTAAAATGTAAAAAAAAGTTTTTGTTAAAAATGGGCGGCCAATTCCATTTTGGGCTACTTCGGTCGCACAATGTGCAAAGGCACAATTTTTTTTTGTTTTTGTTTTTATTTTTATTTTTTTAAATTTAAATAAAATCAAAATGAAATAAAATTTGTTGTTTACATAGGAAACGCATTTTTTTATTTAAAATGTAAAGAAAAAAAATGGGCGGCCAATTCCATTTTGGGCTACTCCGAGCTCATTTTGAATTTGGATTAGGTTTAAGATCCAAAGATTAAATTCGAATACAGTATTTTGAAAAAAATTGAGGTGATTACAGATGCCCCTCTTTGTAACTAAGCCGGTGCTAGCCGTGCTTGACAAAGATAAGCACCCCAGATTTTTCAACAAATTATGTGCAGAGTGATGTTTTAGGCTTAACCCGTCACTTGAATGAGTTGTTTGAGTGTAAATTACAGGTTTAACCCCTTATCTGCACGGGTTTGCCCATATTCAATTCATGTTTAACCCCCTTGAAATTGGTTGTCTTGGCTTGCATTGTAGGTTTGACCCCTTACCTAAGTGGGTTGCCCTCGTATTGTAGGTTTTACCATTTATCTATATGAGTTTGCTCTCAAATCTTGATCGATAATAATAAAAAAATGTCTCAGTGTAATTGTCATGTTTTACGACTGAAAATAATTTAGATTGAATGGTAGATTGAATGTGAAAACATAAATATTTGACATTGATTAGAAAGTGAATTCAGGAAGACTAGGCATAAAATTTCTTGAGGTGAAGAGCATTAACAGGATTGGCAAGTTCCACCCCATCAGCATCAATCAGTCAGTATGAATTTCAGGGCAAGGCTTCTTTAATAACATATGGGCCTTCCCAGTTCAGTGCCCACTTACCTCATGGCTATCCTCTGAGGTACACCACAAATTGTAAGACTAAGTCATTTACTTTGAACTGTCGCGCGATCGCTTTTAGCCTCTTTTCATCTAGCAAATCGTGCTACATTAGCATTTTCTACTGATATTGATTTAGAAGAAACTCTATAAGAGAAGCGAACTTCAAAGCGGGTTTCAACACATGTAATGGTAGAACCACTTCCGTTCCATAGACTGACTTTGCTGGTGTTGCATTTGTCGTCGTTCTTATGGTGGTGCGATATGCCCATAGAGCGTTATGCATCTTTTCATGTCAGCCTCTTCCAGTTTCTACTGTCCGCTCCAAGATGTGGATAAGGATCATGTTCGTAGCCTCTGCTTGCCCATTATCTTGGAGGTAATGAGGAGCTGAAAAATGATGCATGATACAGTATTTGCTACACAACTGTCTCATCTTTTCTTTCTTGAAATGAGACCCGTTGTCAGATTCTATATCATGAGGGATCCCAACATTGAAAATTGCTAAAGAGATGTTACAGAATGCAAGTGAGAGGCTGGTGCATGGATCATTGGAACATGCAGTTGACATTCTTTGCGTCTTTTGATGAACTGGTAACAATCTTTTTGCACAGTAGGCCAATAGTATCCTGCTCAAATTATTTGTTTGGTGAGGGTTGGTAACCAACATGGCCCCCATAGTCTCCTCGATGTGACTCTTTGTTGACTTCCTTTGCCTCATCTTCATCAAGGCACCGAGAGTATTCAGTACAAAATCCACATTTGTATAGCAACCCTACAAGAGTAAAGTACCTTGTAGACATACGATGAATTGCTTTCTATTCATTTTTTTGGCATTCCAGTCAGGAATTCTTCGCTTTCTATGTATCTTTTAATGTCATGATACCAAGGCGTATTTCCCTTTTGGATATGATGAATGTGCGTCATCGTTCCAAAAGCAGGATGTTCTAGTCTTCTAATCTCAAAAGAGCGGATTGCTTCATTGGCTTAAAATGTGATAGTGGATCCTGGGCTCGTGAAAACATCTGCAATAGGATTACCTTCTCTTTTTATGTGAGCCTGTTGTACTTCCTCAAACTAACAAATTAAAGAGGTAGCGATTTCTTGATACAACATCAACTTTTCATCTTTGACTTGCCGTTCTCCATTCACTTGGTGTATGATAACCTGAGAGTCGACAAAGTCATGCACCTTTTTCACTTGAAAACTCAATAAAGAATGAAGTCCTTGTATGAGAGCTTCATATTCAATCATGTTATGAGTACATGGAAAGTCGAGTTTCAAGGAGTATGGGATCATTTCAACTTCTGGAGTGATGAGTAGGATGTCTATACTTTCTCCCATCACATTTTAGGATTCATCAAAGTATGTCTTCCATATCGGAACTGTTTTCAATCTTAGTACGTGTTTGTCTGGAAACTCATCATTACTTTTGATATCCTCATATAGGGGAAGGTCTGCTAATTGATCTGCAATTGTTTGTCATTTGATTGACTTGTGGGACACATATTCAAGATCATATTGTATCAGATGAACTTGTCATTTGGCGATGTGTCCATTAAGGAATGGCTGTTCCAAGATGTACTTAAGAGGATTTAGTTTGGGGAGTATCTTGACCTCACAGCAGCTGGTTGAATGGTTTACATCTCATGGCTAGATTGGAAATGAATCGTCTGATGGACTGGATTCACCCTTGCAAACTTCACAGTTCCTTGATATCGGTAGGTGGTGGCATATCGATGATTGCTTTAGCTTTGGTAAGATCCATCTCGATCCCCTTTTTACTAACCATGAAACCCAAAAATTTACTTGATTCAATCCCAAATACACATTTTTAAGGATTTAAACGAAGCTTGTACTGTAAGAGTCTCCCAAACACCTTGGTGAGGGTTTCAATGTGGTATTCTTTTGTTTTAGACTTAATCAATATGTCATCGATACATGCAACCAAGATTTTGTGCATCTGGTCAAGGAAGATAGCGGCCATGGCTCTTTGATAAGTTGCTCTAGCATTCTTCAACCCAAAGGGCATCACCGTGTAACAGAAAGTACCCTAGAGTGTAGAAAAAGCGGTCTTAGATTGATCCTTAACTGCTAATTTGATTTGGTTATATCCTGAATTCCATCCATAAAAGAGAACATGACATTGCCTGCAGTACTGTCTACCAACAAATCAATGTTTGGAGGTGGATAATCATCTTTCGACATGGCTTTATTCAGGCCTCAAAAGTCGATGCATAACCTGACTTTACCATTTTTCTTGGGAACAACCACAATATTAGCCAACCATTATAGTTAATCGATGGCACAAATGAATTTTGCCTTTAGTAGGTCCTCTAATCTCTCTTTTACATGCTCTTTTAGTCGATGATCAAACATGCACAACTTTTGCTTAACTAGCTTGCAACTAAGATTTAAGGGCAAACAATGTTCAACCAAGTGGGGTCTAATCTTGGCATATCTTTATAGGTCCATGCAAAAGCTTTTTGGTTACTTATAAGAAAGTCCACCAAACTTTTCTTCTCATCCACAGATAAACTGATACCAACTTGAAGGGTTTTAGGATTGTCGCTGGTTCCAATATTAGTCTCTTGAATTGGATCATTGACTAAGGACGAGGGATGTTCTTGTTTCTGAATAAGAGTGAATTCTGGTAATTCTGACTTGGCACTGTCATAGATTCCGTTTCACCAACTACTTGTTTGATAAATGCTTTTTGAGGGGATTTTCGAGGAAAAAGAAGAAACTGAGACATGTTGAGTTTCGACATCCTATAAAGAGGAGGATAAAGGAAAGAATTGGATGAAATTAAAATTGACAACAAAAGATTACTTGCATTGCATATCAAAAAAAGTTCTTAGTTCATAGAAGGGCCTCTCATGAGACCAGACAAAAAGAAATTTAAGATTATAAAATTCATAGGAGGATTTGAAACAAATGTGAATACTATCAGCCCTCAAGATCTTCTTCAAATTTCTTTATGATATCTCAGTCTTCTGGTGTTCATCTGAAAATGGATACTAATCGACTGCAAGATTCCATCTTCGTTCTTTCTGAGGCCAGTGAATGGATGATAGTGACCTTTTAGAAGCAACTGAAATCCCTTAAGATTTTTCATGAAATAACATACAAGGGGTGTTTTTGGTAACCTGCATGATTGCTTGAAATAGTATGGGTACTCCCTGATAATTCGCCTAGCTTCATGTCCTGCATTCATCCTTCCAAAGGTCTTTCCTTCATTGTTCTTGTGCTAGGTACATCCACCGAATCAATTGGCCTAAGGTGCATTGGTTGCACCAATCTTTAGGCCGGATCCTCAGCACGTATGGTGATGACTGATGGGCCAAAATTCCATTTGAGGCATTGATAAAGAGTAAATTGGATTCCTCGTACTTGATGGATCCAAGGTCATCCCAAAAGTAATTATATGATGGTGGCACATCCACCACATGGAATACAATGCAATGACTGGTGTTTTCAATTATCACGTTCATGTCGATGGTACATTTGTTGTTCATGCCTCGACCATCGTAATCATAGATCTTGATATCATTTGAATGATATTTGTCTTCATAAAATCCCAAAGATTTGGCCATGAGATCAGGACAAATATTTAAGCTACTTCCTCTATCCATCAATACATGTTGCACAGTCATCCCATTGACTTGGATGACAATATAAAAACCGTCTACATGGTAATATTTCTATTTTGAGAGGTCCTTTTTCGAAAAGGTAATTGATTGGTCCTTAGAGGCTCGAATCCAATCTCCCTCAACCATACGCTCTTTCAAGGAGAGAACCTCTTCCAAGTAGCATGAATCTTCGTCTGAAGAGTCATCTGATGATTCATCATTGCCGCCTCGTAGGATAAAAGTCTTTGAGATTATGGAAAGTTTTTTAGGTGAACTTTTTGTCTTGTCGTTCATCATAGTAATAAATTCCAGAGGCTTCTTTCCATGATCTGTCATCAGGACTTTGTGTAAACTGCTTCCATCACAAGGTCGGATGTGTTCCTATGGATGATATGGAAGTGGAGCTCCTATGGTGATCGTGGCTATTGATGTCTTCCCATGATAAGGAAATGAATTCTTTAATACCTCAGAGATGCTATCATCACCAATCTTGATATCCTTCTTGATGAAATCTTGGATAATGTTTTTGAGGACAAAACAATCCTCAGTGTGATGACCAGAGGCATGATGAAATTTACATACTTTTTCTTTATCTCCTCTCATCATTTTTTATAACTTTGATACTTTTGGCAAGACGATAGTTTCTTTGAAAAGAAGGTATTCCAGGATCTTCTCACGAGACTGAATAAAAGGAGTGAATTTTTTGTTATAACCCTAGCCTGGGTGTTTGTTTTTTCTTTCATCAGTGCCAATGGAAACTGCATGTTCTCCTTGTGATTGACTTCTTTATCCTACTTAAAACTGGTGTTGTTATCCTTCTAAATGCCGAGATTAGCTATGAAGTGTGCATGCAATTATGTCCTTCCTCCTTCCTTTCCATCTTCTTTGTACGTAGAAGCAATGATTCCACCAAAATCACCTTCCTCAATTCCTTCCTCTATTGAATTTGCTTGTTCAATCAACTTGGCAAAGGTCTTGATTAGGGCATTGCGGATGAGACTTTTCAAGGGTTGGGCAAGATTCTTCCTGATGAGTGACAAAGCTTGTGTTTTAGAAATGGGCTCTTTCATCTTGTTGCATTGAATTCTCCATTTTTGAATGAATTCTCGAACCTTTTTTCCTTGTTTCTGATGGATATTGCAAATGGTACTAAGGGTTGGAGTTATGGGAGCATTTTGCTCAAATCTTTCGACAAACATGTTAATCAATTTGTCATATTCTTTTAGTTCGATTGGGTTGACATGTTCTTTGTACCATTGCGTGGCGATGCCTTCAAGACCTCTTGAAGAATAGAAGAACAAAACTCTGTTATTTGTCCAAATTTTGTAGCAATCATTGAAGAATGTTGAAAGATGAACGTGTGAGCATGTGGTTCCATCATATCTAACAAATTCCTTGGGCAAGTCTTTCATGTCTTCGTCCCCTTCAATACCAAGGTAGTAATCCTAACATGAGTATGTTTGTTTTTCTTTTCTCCTAAGTTCAAGATTATTCATTATTTTCTCTATTTCATAAAACCTGCGGTTAATCGGACTTTCATCATCACTTGATTCAACTAATTATGGTTTTATCTTTTTCTTTTTGTCCTTGATCCCCTTTACTTTCTCTGCAGAACTCTTACAGTCCGAGCTACTGTTGGAGATGTACTTTTTTGTCTTTTTGCTTTTTTTGGTAGACTTTCTCTTTCTTTTGGGTTTCTCTTCCAAACTTTCAGTGGTGACAGGGCTAGGTGAGCTGCTTTCCACTATAATTTTTTTTTCTGCTTGCTTCTCTTTGTTGTCTTTTTTTTTTAGAGGAAGCAGTTTGGGTTTTTCTTCCTTACTAGTTATTGAATCTGAACCCAGATGATCTTCATCCCGATCTGTAGATGAAGATTTGTTGTTTTTCTTCTTTCTCTTCTACGTGGCGGCCTTTTCATTCTATGGTTCTGGAGTAACCATCAGGGCCTTTTATTCTTCTTGTTCCCTCAGGGATTGCTCCATAAACATCCATAACATATGGTAGCCTTCTGGCTCAATTGCTGAGCTAGGTGTTTCTAACATAGGCTCAAAAGATGAAGCCTCATTGTGAGGAGCCTGCTTAGTTTGTGCTCTGGTCTCAACCATCTTGTCAGTTTTCAAGTATTCACCTTGTGAGACAGAAAAATGAAGAGTCATTGAAGGTAACTGATGACAAAATAAAGGTTCATATTGTATTAAGAGTTTTTTAAAGCTATGTCCAAAGAAAACACTAACGAAGATGACAACGACTGAAAATGACATAAGGAGTACAAAATTGAAAACATAAACTTTTAAGAAATGATGGATGCTGGTCGGTTAGCATCCCACCACTCGGCATATTCCTTCTTTACCACTGGGCTTACGAACCAAGTATATGATATTTGTGTCTTCCATTCTTGTTGAGCTACAACAAACAATGCCACCCATTGAGGAGAGCTATGGTCAAATTCAGGAATAGCTCCAATTGGTGCATGCATAGAAGTCATCTTCTATCTCTAAGAGAACTGTCTCATGCATCTACCAGTACAATAATCAACTATGAAATAAGGGCCCAAGAGTATGGTATGCCCATGATGATGGTGAGTGTATCGAGACGGGCCCTGAGGATGATCACAGTAGTCCCAAATGATCTCATCTCCATCCAACTGCTTGATCAAACAACGGTATTGTTCTAAGACCGTCAATGCTCTATCAGTGTTTCTGAATAGACTGGCTTGGGGTACTTGCGTCCTTGAGGAACCACAATTGTAAAGCATATGTGCATGCTTCTATGAAATCGACATCTATCCAATGGTGAAACGGGTGAGTCCTCGGTAAAGGAAGGCCAAGACTATCATTGCTACTGACAAGTGTCGAGTCCCACTATGCCCCCACACATGAGAAAGTTGGGCAATACAAACATCTAGGAGGTCACTTCCATCGGTGAAAATGGTCACTTCCACTATGCAGAGTGTCATACAATGTTTAATTCTTCCTATGGCTTTTCGAGGTAAAGTGGAAGGTTCAACATAGGCTCCAAATTCTTCATACAAATTTTTCAAGTTGATACTTCGGCTCTCATGGTTTTCTACTACATGCCAAGTCTTTCGTCCAGTAAAATGAGCTATAAGGTCATTTGCATTAACCTTGGTTGGGTTCATAAGGAACTATTTCTCTAATGGTTCATTTGGGTCACAAGTAGGGGTGAGGAGGTCTAGTATTTCAGCAAATTCATCTAATAGCAATAATCTTCTTAAGACTTTAGGTAGGTTTGAGATTTTGCTCTAATTCGGTTACTACCTAGTGAGAGTTTCATTTCATCTTGGTTAAGTTCTTTAGAGAGGTGCCAGTGATCATAAGTGATATTAAGTTAGTGTGAATGTATGAATACATTGATCTTATATGATTAAAATAAAATAAAGCATTCCTACCATAACATTCATCTAAAAACATTCCTACCATAGCATACATCTAAGATTTTTAATTTCATAATTATCATATATAAGAAAGAAAATTTTTTAAAAATGGATTGAGTTGTAGACCATCAAGCATGAATCCAATATTGGGACATTCCTTGAATTTTGGTCTTATTAAAGTCGGCAAAAAAAAAGATCATGAGAGGAAAATGTTAAAAAGAATAGAAATGATAAAATACTCTCATAAAAAGAAAGAGAAAGAGAGACAAATAGAAAAAAATGTACATATACGTGCACATAGCATCACGTATGTACATATATATGACAGTTTAAAAGAAAAAAAGGGTATTGATTTGAAGAGAGAGATTTTAGAGGAAAAGAGAAAGATGTATACATGCATATATATATATATACATATGTATATGTATTAGAAAATTTGTAAGGAAAGATATTTGTCTTGAAAAGAAAATAAAAGATTCTAGAAAGATAAAATAGAACATATGTATATACGTATTTATGTGTATATGAAAATTTGTAAAATAGAATGTGGAAACATAGAGAGAAAAGGATAAGGGGAATCAACATGTGCACATATATGTATATAACATGTATATACATATGCATCTTCATGATATTCGAAATCAAGATATGGATTAAAATAACCGACTTCAAATTTGATGTAGGCCGGAGGGGAGATTGGACTCATGCAAGAGCCTAAGCTAAGACTCCAAAACCACATTAGAAAGGGTTTTTCGAAAATATTTTGGAAAGCATGATTTCAAATATGTTTATATATGAACATAAAACATAATCATTTCGTTGGTTACAAGGAAATATGTTTCTTTCATTGTTAGGTATAGAAGCAAATCAAACCACATGATAAGACACTCATTAGGGTTCCTGATATGATGATTAAAGAGGAAACTAACACAAAAAGACATGCAAATGCATATTAACATTTAAATATTCGTGAGAGTTTTTTTTTTGTTAGACAAGCCCCAACCTCAAAAATTAACATAAAAATAAAGAGCCTCAAACCACACTCTCATTCTCGTTGTGCATTCACATATAAATAGAAAATCAAACAACTATGCATGAATAATATATTAAAACAAAGCAATATTCAAAAAAAGTGAGAGAGTATGATTCAATCATAAAATGAAATGTCATCTCATCTTCCCATGCTCTCGGTGCACTCAAACATAGCTTCTTGACTTAAAATAGAGATTTGAAAGCTATCTCGTATGGCCATGGGGAGATGAAGAGGAGAAGAAACAAAGGAACCAACATAAGGCTACAATCAAGAAATTATAGAACAAGATGCAATCACAAAATGAAATATCACCTTCTCTTCTCATGGACCTGGTGCACTCGAGCATAACTTCTTGACTCTAAAATAGAGATTGAAAGCTATCTCATATGGCATGGGGAGATGAATATGAGAGAAAACAAATGAAACAATAGAGCGAGATGTTAGTTACATACCTCTAATGAGAATGATTTTAGAGAAAATGATCACCCTTGCTTCGAATGATCCTAGATTCCCCTTGAATGGAGCTCCAAGATGATGAAAAGGAGGCCTCTAAGAGATATTTGTGCTCTCTTGAAGAGTTGTAGCGGGATGCTCAAAGGCACAAACTTTTTTTGTTTTTTTTTTTTATTTTTTTTTAATTTAAATAAAATCAAAATGAAATACAATTTGTTGTGTACATAGGAAACACAATTTATTTAAAATGTAAAGAAAAAGTTTTTGTTAAAAATGGGCGGCCAATTCCATTTTATGCTACTCTGGGCTCATTTTGAATCCAGATTGGGTTTAGGATTCAAAGATTAAATTCGAATACAGTATTTTGAAAATATTTGGGGTGATTACAAGGGTCGGTCTATCCACTAGAAAAGCAAATTGAGGGATAAAACAAACTCAACATTTTTATGGAAGTTAATCCATTGCAAAAATGTAGCAAGAGTTTTAATAGCTCACAAGTTTTTGCAATCTTGTAAGTGATATATATATATACTCTTCATTTACCAATGAAACATAATTGTGAGCATTCTACCATGGACATAAAATTATTTGGAAATCAAACAAAATTAAAAATTGTCCTCTCTTTTTCTATTGTTATGTTTCCATAAAATTGAAAGTTAAGTCTCACAAATGCTTTAATTTGTTATTCCTTTACATTATACCTACTTGCTTTTTCTTTCAAAGGTTTAAGGCTGAACAAGATGTAGTCACTATCCAACTTCGTGACATATTCACAAAAGAAAAATTCATTACATGTTGGTGACCTGATGTGGTAATTCTCGCCATTATCCTTGTCATTTAAATTTAATTAATCAATCAATTGCCACATGATGAATAATATAATGAAAGTTAGAATTCTCAAATTTACATCCTTATATTGTAATGCCCTACTTTGAAAAGTTTAGTTTCATATTGAAAATTGTAAGAGATTTTTAAGGCTTATAAAGAGGGTTTGTTAAAGTGGATAGCTGTCCTAGTTTTAGCCTTTTTTTTTATTGAAACCGAAGGTACTAAAGGGCAGGTTATGATCCAACAACTCGAAAAGGCTAGAGGGTAGGTTGGGATATATCAAACCAAGGGCCTGAGTCCAGTATGGGAGAGGGGTTGGGTTGTTACAGAGTACGGTTCAACACTCAGACCTAGGATCTCACACATGCGGACATGTATGCCTTAAGGGAGGTGGATTTTAACAGCCCACTTTGAAGCCCGAGGCGGATGCAAGATGTGTATGCCTTTTTAGGCTGAAACTAAAACTACTAAGGGGTAGGTTGGGATCCATTGGACAAGAAGCCCGAGGCGGATGCAAGAGTGGGCTGGATCATTACACATATAAGGTTTCACCTCTTAGTTTCTTAAACTTTCATCTTCTTTATTGTGATGTTAGACACAAAAAACAACTTGTTGTATATAGGAGATACAATTATGGTGAAGAGTATGCTTACGTTATTTGTTAGATCTTTTAAATCTAGATCCACCCTAATGGGTAGGATCCAAAAGCCACATATCAACTCAAATGAGTTGGTTAGCTACCCTCATAAACCGACCACTAAACAGAAACAGATATGCAATGGTAGAGAAATCCTTGAAGTGACCAGGGTTGTAAAGGTAAAAGGTTCTCCATTGCATAAGACTCAAGTAGCAATCATCTTTGTTAGAATCCTCTAAAGAAAATAAATAGGTCTTTCAATCTATTCTAATGCATAGATGTTGTAATATCAATATATGTATTGTTTGCATTATATTTTTTTCTCATCAGTGGTATCAAAGTAAGGTTTTTCTGGCTTGGCTCTGTAATTCGTGAGTTTCCAGCAATGCTCAGTGAAGGCCATTGCTCTCTTGGAATATTAGTTTGCCATCTATCATGTATAAATGATTTGACATAGTTCATTAGGCATGACTAGATGACCGACGACTCAATAGAATGAGGAAGTAAACAAGAACATCTGAGTGCTTACCTGGGAAGGGTTGTGGTCTTCCCCTTTCTGTCACTCTAATAAGTCACCCATAGAAAGAGAGGGTTTGACGGCACGAAGAACATGTTTTGAGGGTCAGATGGCCATCTGCCCCTATTTGTATTTTATTTAAGAAATCAAAATGGAGTGGTTCTGTCAGTGGAGGGATGACTGTCTTCTTCCATCAGTTGATTAAAAAAAGAAGTGTAACAATCAGAATGGCTGCAATGGCAGCCTCCCTGTTTGAGACTCCATTTTGGTGGACCATCAATGGCTTAATGATAAGTGGTGATCATGCCGCTTTAACTCCTTTAACCCAAATGGCAAAGAGAGTAGAAGAGCAGGAATATGGACAGCAGATTCTTTCTTGATAGCAAAAAGAAAAGACATTGATGCCATAAAAAATGTGGCTTTTATTTCTTTCTATGAGAGTTGATTAAGAAACTTACCGGTTCACCGAACAGAAGACTCTACCACCTTTGGTTGAACAAGCCAAAGTGTAGATGGCTGCAGTTTTTTTTTTTGGAGAATAGAGATGTAGTGTAGAAATTCAGTGCCTCTTAAGGCATTTGGGCATATTCCAACCCCCTCTTAAATTTGTGTATTTTTTTTAAATTCTATTCATTTTTTATATGCCATGTGTATTTTTTTATGAATATTGGTTGAACAGGCCATGTGTAGATGGCTGCAGTTTTTTTTTGGAGAATAGAGATGTAGTGTAGAAATTCAGTCCCTCTTAAGGCATTTGGGCATATTTCAATTCCCTCTTAAATTTGTGTTTTTTTTTAAATTCCATTCATTTTTTATATGCCATGTGTATTTTTTATGAATAGTTTTTTAAGAACTGGATCTATTTATATTTATATTTAGTTAATTGTTGATATTGTAACGTCTTACTATTGCATATCCCACTTATAGTAGGTTTGTCAGTCACCAACAAGAGTTAAATAAAATTATTATAAAAAAAGCGGGCATGTATGTGTAGTAACATCTTTGACCTCCATCGATATATATTTATATATTTGGAACTAAATTATTATCAGTCCATTGAAAGAAAAGAAACTATGATATATTTTTTTCTCATTATGTGTCATGATATAGAATTGTAATGATATAGTTTCAGGTCCATATATCATTTCATGTCTAATTTGTGATAGTTCCAAAGTTTTGGATCCATGCTAAGTCTTATTGGACCCCTATTTGGATATGTTTCTATATATTTGTTTATTTGACTCAATAGTACATGAACGGGTTTCATTTATATCTGCATTGATGGATCCATTTCATAAATTGATTTTTTATTGGTGCACATGAGGTCCATGTTCATGTTTTGTTGGATCTAAATTTTTTTAGACTCATATTTTAGAACTTAGTGCATGTTTAAATAAGATGTTCAATATTACATATTATATTGTATTAGACACGTTACTTGATTATATGCACCCACATATTCTTTTTATAGGATACACATGCACACTGCATGATATGAATTGCCATGTCAAAATGCTTGCATCCATTCATGTCTAATATATTTTTGTTATGGTATATGTACGTTAATAATCATGTCAGACATTATGGATGGCTCATATAATAGTGATGAGATGCCCAACCCACTGGTATCACTATAGTCGTGGACAATAAACCACGAGCCAAGAAGAAGCAGGAAGGAAACTGAAAGGCCGTGGAAAGTGTGGTAGGAAAAACGACAAGGAAAAAGTACATGTTTCAATTTGGTCAACTCAGCCATTTCACGAGAGAATGCAGCAAACCAAAGATGGTGAGTAGACTAAAAAAGGTTTGCATTTCCATGGCCTAGTATTCTTATTCATTTCTTTCTAATTGTGCTCTAATTGTTGAATTTCATCCTTTATGGATTGTTGACTTGGAAGCAAGGAACCACGTAATGTGCAATTTTTAGCTTGTTTTTCAAATATCAAAAAACCTCAATAGGAAGATAGTTGTTCTTGGGAAACAATTGTCACACAAAGGTTCATGGAATAAGAATCTGCAAGCTTGATCTAGATAATGGACAAAGTTTTCTACTACATAATGTGCTACACGTGTCTGATATTTGACATAATATGTTTCAGTTTCTGCTTTACTGACTCTTAGTTATATGCTTTTTTTTTAAACAATCATGTTGTGATATTATTTAAAATCTTTTTTATCTGTTTTGCTATTCTATTGAATGATTTTGTTAGGTTGGATGTTGGTTTTAATTTCTATTATGTGAATGGTGAATGTTTTAACGTGCATATAAATGTGGATTGATTTACTTATCATGCTCACTTGGGGCATATTAGACAAAAGACAATAGGTAAACTCATGCAAGATTACTGTGGTCACTTATGAAATATGATATGTCTACCTGTGAACATTGCTTACCAGAAAAGGCAACAATGACATCGTTTGTTAGGGCAATTAGAGTTGATACTCCATTGCCATTAATCCATTCAGATATATATAGTTTTATGAATATAGCTTAGACACAATGCAGCATACCTTATTACATTTATTGATGACTAGTCATGACATGAATATATGGATCTTCTCTCTCATAAATTTGAAGTGCTGGATTGTTTCAGACACTCTGTAAATTTGGTTGGGAACCAACTCGATCATATAATCAATGTTGTTACAACAGATCAAGTTAGAGAGTATTTGTATGAACAGTTCAATAAACTACCTGATGAGAAAAGAATAGATAGACAATTAACTACTCCTTGCACTTCATAATAGAATGAAGTCGCAGAAAGGAGAAATAAAAACATAAATGGAAATAGTTATATCTATAATTGTGCAAGCACAATTGCTTTTCTTTTTGGGGGATTGGTTATTGATTCTGGCATATGTTCTTACTGTATGCCTATTAATATGTTTCAACTCCTTATGAATAGCAGATAGGCAAATGGCTTGACCTTAGCTACTCAAGACTCTTGCAGTCACTGGCATATTTTCACGATCCTTCTCATCCGCATGGAACATTGACTCCAAAAGAAAAAAAATTGTATCTTTCTCAAATACTATGCACTCCAATAGATATATATATGAGTTAGATGTTCTTGAATAAGTAAATAACATTGGTTAAGAAGCTGAGACAGAACATGAGATGAACCTCGTATAAAACAAGATGTCAACAGTCTTATTGTTTCATCAAAGTATGATGAAGAAGGTTCCATGATGCAAATTTGACGTAGGAGAAATAATAATGGTAGCTCCAAATGATAGTGACATTTCAAAATATGTTCAAGAAGTTGTCTTTAACCTAGAAAATGGAAAATGGAGGAGTGCAATGGAAGAATAGATGACATCTATGAACACCAATAAAATTTGAGAACTTGTTGATCTTCAAACAAATGAGTTTTGAATATAAGAAGAAATGCTCAATGGTATATTGATAAATTTAAAGTTTGTCTAGTTGCAATAGGATATACACAAAAAGAGGACATAGACTATGATGCACAACAACATTTTAGTGTATTGGCAATGCCCACTACCTATGTTACGAATTGTTGTTGATGACGTTCCTTTAATTGGGCATCAATTTTATGTCGCTCCAAACTATGTCACCGCGGTACGCGGTTTTGCCCCGCGTACCGGTATACGTTGGATCTTTCAAAATTTTAAAATCCGGAATCCGACCCCAAACCAGATCCAAAATCTGGTAAAATAATATGTTTGGATCTGATTCCGACCTGGAACCAGATCCATAATCAAAACAGACTCCGTTTCTCACCCGTCGAGGTTCTGAGTGAAGCATTCATTTAGTTTATTATATTGTGACTTTCCTTTACCAAAAACTTCAATACAGGACTAAAAAATTTCCTCAAACAATACTAAAACAGCCTCCGTTTTGGGTGAAAGTTGCTCTTAGTCTTAATATATTATTTACATGGTTGATTTAATTTGTTGAGAATTAATCAAACAAGAAAGAAACGTTGAAGCTTTGCTCATGAAATTTCGTATTTAAACCCCATTTAAGCTTGAATTAGCAAGGTTCTCAATGTGAATCAGTGAACCGGAGATATCATATAAGCGCAATTTGGCCTTAAAAACCGGAGTTACAAACATCAATTTGTGAACCGACTCGGTGGAGATACCAAAGTATAATTTAATTAAAAAATTAATATTATCACAAAAAAATACACCGTACCCGTACCATCATTTTTAAAAACGCCGTACCCGTACCCGTTTTCCCGTACCCGTACCAGCACCCATACCCGTACCGCAATGACATAGGCTCCAAATGTGTCCCATGCAAAAATCCTCTTTCTGAGAAACTCCTCTCCCTCACCACGAGAAGAGAAGCTTGTCACCCCCATTATTTAAGAAAACCTCTCGAATCTATGATCGACAGCTCTAATCGAGAGGGTTGAGGCAGAGCAACTTGCAGACAGTGAGTGTGGTGGTAAGAAAAAAATTGAGATCAAACTTTTAGCTACTGCCTTTCCTTTCTCCCCCATTCTCTCTCTCCTCATTGTCTCTCTTTGTTTCTCTGCCCTCTGCACACGGTGCACTTCCCTGGTAGACAGGGAAGAGGATGAAAGTTTCTATTTGAAAGGACTGTTTTCCCTCTCAAATCTTCATCTAAGGTAACAATCTCTACCCTTTATCTCTCCCTTCCTGTCCTTCTCCCTTGGAAGTCTTTCTAATCTGCTGATGAAACCAATATGTTGGAAGTCTTTTGAAATTTTCATTGTTTGAATAGAAAGGAAAAAGTTGATCTTCAAAAGATTTTCTGTTTTGCATGCATCACACAAGTCGATCGCCTCAATGTCTTTGTCTATTTAGACCAATTAGCAGAGTCCACCATTCTTCTCAGCTATCTTTATCTTTTCATCTTTAAACTGAAAAGTATGATGATCCTTGTGCTCTGCTGATTATTTTCCAAAGGAGATTGATGAGTCGGTTGATTTCTACACTGTATTGTGTCGTCCAGTTTTTCCTTTTTTGCTATTGCTATGGAATCGCTGCCATTCCTTAGATCGTTGATTTTTTATGTTTTGCCTGAATTTCAGTTTTTCTGTTTTGAGAAGTCACCAAATCATTCATCTTCCAGTTTTGGTATCCTCAAGAACTCGATGAAGGAGATTGGGTGGTGCATTGTTGCCCCGAATGCATCTTGTGCCTCTGTTTTTCTTACAGATGCTAACATGCATCATTTGAGAATTTTGGTATTAATTTATTATCTTTCCAATTTTTTTTTTGACAGACATTTCAGTTGTCGTTATGCAGACTCCATAAGGTTTTATCAAGAGTATGGAGTACTCGACTGTTTTTAACTTGAGCCACTAGGTTCTTGAAATCTGTCATTTGCCTCTACGAGATCTATCTTGGAGAAAATATGATTGGATGAGTTACTTGAACTAATGTCAAATACTTTTAATCTTTGATCTACAGAAATTTTATCATTGTGCAATCCTTAACCATTACTGAAGTTCTTATCCAAAATACTGCATTCGACGTGTAGCCTGCCATGTCACTCACTCAAAACGAAATTTTTCTCTCTTGGTTAGTCAATAATTTTTTCAGCTAGACACGCATACTTTTCTAGGACCTCGTTTAGTGACACTACTTAGTTTCCCTTCCTTTATTGTCATGAAGCTGTAAAATCACAGAGCATCCATAACTGCCAATAATGAAAATGCAGCTGATATTCCTCCTACGGTTTGTTTCTTCAATGCATTTGTATTGCTGCTTCTTGCTCAATCTCATAGTCTTTTGAAGAAAAATGGTACCGTTGGCATGTGATAGGGCAAATATGTAGACGTTTTCATACTAGCACCATTAGTTGACTCATGATGTGGCACTAATATATGGAGTTAGTCATTTCTTATGCAACAAATGACACCAAATATACAAGTGTACGATTACAACCTATGTCAGATAGGTACGGGTACTGGTTCGAACTATTTTTAAAAAACTTGGGTACGGGGGTTACGGCTGTTTTTTATATATATATATATATATATATATATATATATATATATATATATATATATATATATATATATATATATATTATAAAACATAAAATAAGAATTCAAACAAAATAACACATTCATGTTTCAAAATTTATAGTTTCTAAAGAAGAAACTATTGAACAAAATATGAAAACGCAGCTCTGTATGTGTTTCCTAAGTGTACATGGTGTAAAAGAACAAAACTGAAATCCTAAATTTTGCATAGAAAGGACTTAGTCAACTTTGACCGAGTCCTAAATTGGATGGATATGGTCCTGGGTATGTTGACCGTATCCAATACTGTTTGACCAATACCCAAGTGGTACCCAGGACAGTACCAGCACCAGTACCGGTGTCATACCTTACCGGTACGGGTACACTGCCTTTACATCAGTACCCATGTGACAAAGAATACAACATGAGGTTTTGTACAGATAAATCACCTAGACCTGACTATATAGAGATAAATGCAAGAAAAGCCAAAACCAAAACCAACATCGAATTGAATCTCATACCTCTGCTGCCACTCAACCTTACGCACAGCTATACACTCGCTTTCATCCTCTGTAAGTTCCTCAAACTATATGCCATGCATGCACATCTTTTGGCTTCAATTCTTTGTTCTTCAATCCTCACAAACTAGAGGGGAGGTGTCGACATTGATGTTTGTAAAAGTCTAAGATAGACTTCTGAAACTTAGAATTTGTAATGGATTTGCAACTGATTTAAGATTATCATCTCAATAGAGGGTTTTCAAGAGATGTCCTGAAAGGTAAGAAGGTATAGTTAGTAATTTTTTTTTCTTCAAATTATAACAGCAATCAAGACAAGACAAATTCTTCACTGGAGATGTAATCAACCTTTTCTTAGATTCGCTGGTATTTCCATGTGAGATTATTGTATTGCAAGTACCTGGTTGCAAACATAGAATTGACTAAGTGCAAAATCATGACAAAAATATTGCACACATATTTAACAGTGAAAGAAAAACACCAGATGCTCGAGAAAGAGTCCAAAGATATGAAGAAAATCATTTGAAAAAGAAAATGCTTAAACCTGTTGCACTCTATCTGATGATACAATCCCATAATAATACTTGGCAGATTTCCAATCTGACATCACCAAAAGCCAGTCTATGCTACATACATCA
This sequence comes from Nymphaea thermarum, assembly GCA_011799765.1. NCBI lineage: Eukaryota > Viridiplantae > Streptophyta > Magnoliopsida > Nymphaeales > Nymphaeaceae > Nymphaea > Nymphaea thermarum. The sequence goes on from JAANDH010001092.1 coordinate 48,350, forward strand.
GGTAAATGAACTATTTGACAAGCTACTGGTCCCAGGAAATGACAAGAAAAATACTAGTCTTTCTGCATTAAAAACACATACCAACAACAGTATTTCAAAAAACTGAACTATAATTACTGGTTTATATTTTCATTTATTATGTTATGAGAGTTTAAAATCATAGTTATATGATGGAGGAATACTAGCTTTATTCAAAGAGCTCAATGCTGGGTATCGAACTATTGATCTTCAACTCACAGGTCTTAAAGTGCATGATATTTGTGTGTTCATGTTTAACAGCTTGGATCTTTCTCTTTTTGTTCCTTGACTTGACAAAAATTCTACACATGAAACCATATATTTACATGGAGAATGTCAAAATATGTAGGATTCAGAAAAAAAAATTATGAAATGGCAATATAATATTTATATATATATTAATATGATTAAATTTAGGCAAAGCAATTTAAAATTTGAAAGTTAATAAAATAAAATGCATTCTGCAAAATTGACTAAATTTCCTAAGCCTCACCTAATTGAAAACGCTCAAACCAAAAGAAAGTAAAATAAAATTCGACGACAATAACCCTTAAATTTGACTTTTTTTCATTTATATATATATATATATATATATATATATATATATATATATATATATATATATATATATATATATATATATATAGAGAGAGAGAGAGAGAGAGAGAGAGAGAGGGAGAGAGAGAGAGAGAGAGGAAGAGAGACTTATAAACAGCACTTCCTGTTCGCAGCTCAACCTTCATGGCATTTTTTTTTTTGTGGGAAATCGAACATCAAGTCGTTCTTGATATGGTCCTGCACTAATCAAGTGACTCAAAACTTTTGAGTGTGCAGCGTCTTGTCCAACATGGTGGTAATATCATGTATGCACTTCCCTCCCTATGCTTATCTGTTTCCCTAATTCTGTCTACTGAACACATGAGGAACCCAATTGGGCGTTAACAATAAGGCAACAATAAAAAGTGAGGAAAGTCTTGACAATGAGGAAAGTCTGGACGATTATGAAGTTGCCAAAATCATAACTGTGTAGGCTGGCCTGTCGAACGTTACAACTAAAAGGGCTAACCAAATGTGCCAAAATTCGGTTGCTAAGATCTCTCGTGATACTGTAACCCCCAATGCTGAAATCAAGGAGATTGATATGATAAACATTAAATGTAAATCTCTTTGTGATGAATCTGTATTATTTAAACGATGCACATAGTGTGTGTCTCATACTTTTGAGAGCTACTGTGGACGTAGGTACAAAGTACCGAACCATGTTAAACTGATTTTCTCTCATTTGTTGTTATGGTATCACAATTGCTTTGAAGCAGTCGTGAAATAGAGGAAGAAAAGAGGTAGTTCCATCTATTCACGACAACGACTTATGCTTGCATTGTCAAATATGATCCTTATAGTTGTCGAGCAGGAGTTCAAATGACTCCTAAGTGTCTACAGATCTCTCCAGAGTATTTGCAAAATTTTTGGAGCATCAAGGAGAGAGTGCTTGATTTTTTAGCGTTACCGGTCGAGAAACAGGAGGAACAAGGGAAGTTGCTTATCATCCTTCCATTCCATCGTCCGGCGTTATTTCCACAGGCAATCTCCCAGTATGAAATTTTATAGGAAGGACCCTATCTATTGCAGATCCAACGGCCTTTAGCTCTACTGGATTAATGACCGGAGCTGGCCAGAATTTGGAAATTTTCGACCGCCTTTCTTGCTGCAAAATAGGGCATCGCTGGTTTTCGTCTTTCTTCTATCGACTGGCATTATTTCTACGAGCCATCTTTCTCTATGAGATTTTACAGGGAGGACCGCTTTCCATTGCGAATCCAATGACTCTAAGCTCGACCTGATTGGTGACCTGTGCCAGCCGAAATCATCTGAGTAGCGACTGCCTCTCCTGCTACAACTTCTGTCATCAGCAAAAACTGAGTATTGGATTCAAGGGCAAACGTGTTGTTTCATAGAAAAAACCTCGTTCAAATAGTAGAACATGGAAGCCTCTAGAGAAGCTAAGTACCCTTACCTTTATAATCTCAATATCACAAATTTTGTTTCATTAAAGCTGACTCAATCGAACTTCCTACTATGGAAGACTCAACTTCTTGGCCTTATTGAAAGTCAGAACATGTGTGGCTTTATTAATGGGAATCATCCCAAACCTGCTGAATTTATGACTAGGAATGATGAGTTTGTTGAGAATGTTGATTTTCTTGAATGGAAGAAATCAGATTGTCTTTTGAGGGGATGGATCACCAGAACACTCTCTGAAGAGGTTCTTGGTTTAGTCCTTGGCTTGGAGACTTCAAAAGAAGTTTGAGATGCCCTTATTACTGCCTTTGCTCATGAATCAAGAGAACGTGAATTCTTGTTGACCCAACGATTACAACTGCATCAAAAAAAGGATTTATCCATTGCTCAGTATATAAGAGAGCTCAAGGCTATTTGTGATGAGTTGTCTGCCATACGCAAGCCTATTTCTCATCAATACAACTAGTTATTAAATGGCTTAGGCAGTGGCTATGAGGCTTTCATCACCTCCATGCTCACACAGCCTCCCACCATGAAATACACAGAATTTGTTGCTCTATTGTAGGTGCATGAGACCATGCAAGCGCTTCATACTGAAGAGGCTGGAATAAATCATCATTCAGCATTTGTTGCACAAAAAAATCAGCAGCCATGCACATATAATAAACACAATAGGCGTCCTTTTAATTCAGTAGGAAGAGGCTTCCCTCAAGCTAGTAATAATATGAGCAGAAATTCCCAAAACAAAGGTGATCCAAAGAAGGAGAAACTGCCTGCAAATCTCTATAAGGGAATGATGTGTCAAATTTGCAATAAACCAAATTATGTAGCATTGAATTGCTGGCACAGATTTAATCAAGCCTTCAAGCTGAAGATGTTCCAAAGGCCCTTGCTGCCTTAAAAGTTTTTGCTAGACAAGATCAAACCTAGTTCGCAGATGCATCCAACCATATCACGGATAATCCAGGTAATCTCTATTCTATACAAAAATATTATGGAATGAAAAAATGATAAATTTTCTATTACTCATACTGGAACGACCAAGGTCTCTACTAGTCATCAAATGCTCACTCTAAATAATGTCTTGGTTATTCCAGAAATAAAAAAGAATCTCCTTTCCGTTAGTCAGTTAACATCTAATATGCCATACTCTGTTATGTTTGATGCTAACGGCTTTGTGATAAAGGATCAAATGAGCAACAAAACGATGGCAATGGGAACTAGAGTTGGTAACCTCTATGGACTCCAACGAGAAGGACATCTAGCTCTCTTTTCCAGCCGATTCAAGTTTGCAAATAGAAGTACGTGGCATGAGAGATTTGGGCATACTCATTCTCAAGTAATAAGTTTCTTAGAGAAACAAAATAAGGTTAATGTTTCCTCTAAAAATGATATAGTGCATGTTTGTGAGAGTTGTCAACTAGGAAAAATGAGTTGACTTCCTTTTCTTGATATTGAAGAGCATTCTCAAGTGCCTTTTGAAAGAATTCACTGTGATTTATGGGGGCCAGCACCGCTTTATTCTCATCAAAAGTTCTGTTATTATGTTGTTTTTGTAGATGAATGCCCGAGATTTATATGGTTCTATCCCTTGAAAAACAAATCAGACTTGTTTAAGATTTTTTGTGAACTCCATGCTATGATTAAAAATCAATTTGATGGGAAGATTAAAATTTTTCAAACAGATGAAGGAGAGGAATTTAATGGTAAAAACTTAGCATCATACTTGAAGGTCAATGGCATTACTCATTATAAGGCATGTCCGAAAACGCCTGAACAAAATGGGATGGCAGAGAGGTGTCATCGCTTTATTACTAAACTTGGCCTTATACTTTTATTTCATAGCTACCTTCCTATGTGATTTTGGGTAGAAGCGTTCTCTACTGCAGCATGGTTAATAAATAGACTTCCCTCGCCTACACTTGACATGGCCTCTCCCTATGAGAAATTGTTTCACAAACATCCTGATTATTCCATTTTCTGTATCTTCGGATGCAAGCATTTTCCTTTTCTTGGTGAATACGCTAAGAACAGGTTTGAACCAAAAAGCCTACCATGTATTTTTCTTGTCTACTCGAAGCAACACAAAGGATATCAGTGTCTATACCCACCAACTCGAAGAATTTTCATCTCACGTGATATTGTATTTGACAAGAAAAATTGTCCATACAAACGGCCAAGCAAATTGTTTCTCTCCATAGACTCGACTCAAAAGGTAACAAGTTTTAATGAGATTGCAAGTGATCAAAGCAACGATCCAAGAAGGCTCACATCTTATTACAATAGCAACTCTCATAGTTCTATTGAGCCAAATGCTACTAATGAGGCAGCCACCATGGGCACTATCTTAGATGGATAAAATGACAGTCATAAGCGTTCAAGGAGGAGAAGATGTGTCAAACAATAATGACACAAATAACGATAGTACTAGAAATATAAATGCGGCAACAACAAGTGGCACTACCTTACATGCACTGAATGACATTATTGTTAGTGATCAAGACGAATGAAATATGTCAAACAATGATGACATATGTGATAGAGCTGAAAATATGGATATACAAATTAATCATGAGGTCATCACCAACAATAGAGCAACCAACTTTCATTCCATGGTGACTCGTTCTAAGGATGGGATTGTAAAACCTAATCCTAAATATTTCATTGCTTGTTTTATTCCTCAAGAGTCTCGCTCCATCAAATAAGCTCTCAAAGATCCTAACTAGATGAGAGCCATGCAGGAAGAAATACAAGCTCTTTATGATAATGATGCATGGATGCATGGGATGTGGTTCCATGTTCCAAGGACATGCATGTGATAGGCAGCAAATGGGTCTTCAAAACAAAACTCTGAAGTGATGGAACAGGTGAGTGCCTTTTCTCTCTTTGGGATTTTTTGCAAGTGTTGCTGATGTGTCTCTTTTTGTGTGCCAAAATACACAAGGCATTCTTATTTTACTACTATATGTCAATGACATATCCTTACCCACAAAGCTGATACAAGAATTTATTTCACAAGTCAATTCAGAGTTCGCCATGAATGATTTAGGATTTTTTATTACTTCCTTGGAATAGAGGATCATTTGAATAATCACTATCTGATTCTCAATCAAAGAAAATATGCCTATGAGTTGCTTGCTAAGGCACACCTATTGAATGCCAAAGATGTGCCCATGCCCATGAACATGAACTTTCGCCTCTCATCAGCTCAAGATGTAGCGGAAATTGATGCCACCATGTATAGATGTTTGGTAGGGGGTTTACAATATCTCACTATGACAAGGCCTGATATATCATATAGTGTAAATTATGTGAGCCAATTTATGCAAAATCCCACTTCACTTCATCTTTCTCTAGTTAAAAGAATATTGAGATTTGTTCATCGAATTCTTGATTATGGGATTAAGACTCATGAGGAATTCAACCATTGAACTCTCAGCCTACTCAGATGTGGATTGGGCAGGATGTTTTCTCACTAGACGTTCAACAACAGAATTTTGTGTCTTTCTTGGAGTTAATCTTATTTCTTGGGGTGTGAAAAAGCAAAATTTTGTCGCTCGCTCAAGTACAGAAGAAGAATATAGAACTATGGCATCTACCACCGCTGGGCTCATATGGCTGACCTACATATTGTGGGATATTGTAGTCTATATTTCTCAACCTCCAACACTGTATTGTGACAATATCTCTGCCCTTCAAGTCTCCATCAAACCAGGGTTACATTCACGAATGAAGCATGTAGATATTGATTGCCATTTTGTTCGTGAAAAAATATGCCTATGAGTTGCTTGCTCTTTCATCACCAAATATATTTCCTCTACTAAGCAAGTTGCTGACATATTTACAAAACTGTTGCCTAGACTTCAACTTGAAGAATTACCCAACAAACTTGGTGTATGGATTGCATCCACTACCAGTTTGAGGGGCAATGTTAACGATAAGGCAACAATCAAAAGTGAGGAAAGTCTTGACAATGAGGAAAGTCTGGACGATTATGAAGTTACTAAAATCACCACCGTGCAGGCTGGCCTATCCAACGTTACAATTGAAACAGCTAACCAAATGTGCCAAAATTCTGTTGCTAAGATCTCTCAAGATACTGTAACCCCCAATGCCGAAATCAAGGAGATTGATATGATAAACATTAAATATAAATCTCCTTGTGATAAATCTGTATTATGTAAACGATGCACATAGTGTGTCTCTCATACTTTTGAGAGCTACCGTGGATGTAGGTACAAAGTACTGAACCATGTTAAACTGATTTTCTCTCCTTTGTTGTTATTGGGCACTCATGTATACCTCTGTATTTTAGAATTTAACTGAACATTTTTGTGGTATGGAAACTTGAAATTTTTAGCGCAGGCCAAAAATAGGGTTCTGTAGTTTCAGATTTTTTGCTGAAAACTACTACGCGTTCTCTCTCTCTCTCTCTCTCTCTCTCTCTCTAGGCAGGAAGAGTAGTAGATCTTTCTTCCAATAAATTTTATGGGAAATTTTACCAAGTTGTTTTTTGCAGTTGAGGAAGTTTGAGCATATCAAGGGCATTATTGTGGAGGCTATGTGCTTCAAGGCACAACATGATCTTTTCAACCCCACAATGAACAAAAAGAGAAATCAACTTCTGAAACACTATAAGGTAGTCAAACAGTTCAATTAAGTATACAACCTTGTGCATGATGTGCTTAAGGTATAGCAGTTTCATAATATGATTTTTATCAGATTTGTGTAGAAAAACTTATCCTTGAGCCAGGGCAAAGCCACAGCCTCCACGGCTTCCCTCCAACCACTTTGTGTGTGCGTAAGCATATATCTCTCTCTCTCTTCTCTCTCTCTCTCTCTCTCTCTCTCTCTCTCTCTCTCTCTCTCTCTCTCTCTTCTCTCTCTCTCTCTCTCTCTCTCTCTCTCTATATATATATATATATATATAACTGCATGAAAGATTTTGGGTCCTAGTACAAAAATCACATTACAAAAGATCCTTGCTTCCATCGACAAAAGGAAGAACTGATGAGTTTTGATTCTCATGTGGCAAAAATGCAGGTCTTTGAGATATATCTTGACGTGGTAAAAAAATGTCGATCAGTGAGAAACACTTGTGAAAATATATAGAGGCATCCCTAAACAACTCATTGGTGTAGATACCTTAAAATTTAGAGGTCATTTCTTATTTTGCAGTAGGCCGACTCAGGAATTGGTTTCTCTAGTGCCCTTGAACTCATCATGCAGGTATTTTTATGTGATTATTGGTTCCCATGAGTGTTATTGTTACACTAATTTCACTTTCCTTTTGATGTTGATTTGGCCCTTGCTAGTGTAAATGAAATGGCCTGCTGCTGTTGCATTTAGCTGAACACATCAAGGTTGATGCAAGTTTAGCTGCTATAGGCTTATCACCATCTATGTCAGATTTGAATTTCATGCATGTAGACTGGATTCAGTGATATCATTAGTTTTTTTATTCCCTAATATGTCATTTTTTTTGTTTGCTTCTTTTTTTGTTATTTGTTCTCTTGAAGAAAGTGCTTCACAATTTATTTAAGTTAAAAAGAGTTGAAGTTGTTATCCATTCAGATCAAAAAGTGAGACTCTGGATGGTTCATATTGATTTTCTTTGTTTTCGCTTTGTTGTCTGCTACATGAACATTTGGAGACATACATATTTTTGCGGCAAGATATTGGCACAACTGTATACAAAATTTAAATGTTAAAAACTTAAAAGAGACAACCAAAGAAATGTGCTACTTGTAATGGTAGAGGTGACGATGAAAATTGAAATTGTCTTTTTTTTAAGCAAGTATTCTATCACTCAGGATCACTTAAGTCTTCAAGGAACTGGATGCAATTAAAGTATCAGTATGTAGTTTAGGGAGTGGACTTGTTTGACATGAAATCTTTGTAGACCATGCTTGGAATTTGGATTAAGAATGATTCTTAGCTTATGTTATTTAGATGATTGAGGTTGTGCCCAAACAGTGTAGGATTCTGAAGTCAAGGTAACGTTTTGTGACATAATCATAACTAGCAGCTCGTATATATTCAGTTTGGATATTAACATATGTAATTTCTTATTTTATTTGTGAAAACTCATTGTATTTTTAATTGTAAAAAAAAAAGGTCTACTTACTGAATAATTTTTTTTTTTTTTTTGAAAAAAAGGAAAGACCTATAGCGGTAACAACAACCACTACTAAAGATAACGACCATATCGGCAATAACTTCCATTCTTGCCAATGATGTGGGAGGCATCCCAATAACATTATTGGCAATGGTTGACACCCTAAAAAATGGCCTTTCCCAACACCACAAAGGGAAAGGGCAACCTGGATTACCACGTAGGGTGAGTGTCATTGCCAATAATGTTATTGGCAACAACTTTGTGGCTATTGGCAATTGCCAATAGTAATGTTGTTGTAGTGATAAAACTTTTTTGTAGTAGTCAAGTTGACTCCTATGCTAGTTATCTTCTTATATATGAATCTGAAATTACATCAGATGAATGTCAATATAGTATTCCTTAAAAGAGAATTGGATGAAGAAAATTATATGGAACAACTCGATGAGTTTATAGCAAAAAGGTTAAGAGCATAAAGTTTGTAAACTCAAGCAGTCTATTTATGGCTTAAGCAATTATCCAGGTTGTAGTACTTGAAATTTCCTGAAACCACCATTTCGGATGATTTTGATATAATCGATGATTGCGTTTATATAAAATGACAAAAGAAAAAGTTTGTGATTCTCCCATTGTATGTTGATGATATACTATTAGCTAGTAATGACATGGGGTCACTGAGATTATCCAAGGATTGATTATCCAATAATTTTGAGATGAAGGACATGGGTGAGGCAGCATTCATTTTGGGTAGTGAAATTAAAAGAGATTGTTCAAAAAGACTTCTTGCTTTCTCATAAGTTTTAAAGCAATTTAATATGCAATACTATAGAGTAGTTGATACTCCAATGGAAAGTATATCAATATAAAATTGTCTACAAACATCAAATGAAAAAAAGAAGTGCCTTATTCCAATGTGGTTAGCCATCTAACGTACTTAACTTTGTGTTTGTGACCAGGCATATTGAAAAATAAACAGTGCCATTCGGTATGGTCAATTAATATCAGTCAAAACCCTACATATGCTTACTAGAAAACTGTTAAGAAAATCATGTGGTATTTGAAAGTTGCTGAAAGCTTGCCTCTACATTATCAAGTAGAGATTTGCGTATAGATGCAAATTTGGAAGGGGAACCCAGTGAACTAAAATCCACATCTAGGTATGTTTTTCTGGTTTACTATGAAGCAATATTTTGGCCTAGTATAGCCCTGTCAACCATCAAATCTGAATTTGTACCTAGATTGATAGCAGTACAAGAAGGTGTTTGGTTGAGAAGGCTGGTTAAGCAAATTGAGATCGTCTCAAAGGAAAATGTCTAAATAATTGTCTATTATGAGAATTAAGTAGCAATCATATATACAAAGAATCCAAAGTTTCATATTAGAACCAATCTATTGATGCTAAATGTAAGTACCAGCAAAATGATGTCTAAAAAAAAAGTGTTGTTGAATTACATTCACATTAATGAAATGTTGGTTGTTCTGTTGACAAAGCCAATTACCATTGATGTATCAGGATGATGGGACTCAATAGAATCTAAAGTTGAATTTTTGTGTGATAACTCCTCTTTTTAGCATATTGCATATTTATATAAGTTTGTACAACAGCTTGAAAACACCCACCCACACAAACTGATCACCTCAGATGTTATGTGAGAGACGAGCAAAAATGAGATTAACAAGGCCTAGGGACTTTTACTGAAAAGCGAGATGAGTTTTGTATATTGAGATGCCAATAAATTTGATATGAATTAATAAAATACACCATGTATTGGTTGTACTGACCTAACCAACTCACAGGCTCAGGCTCCTTGTCTGGTGGATCCCAAGCCACCCCCTAACAATTTTGGTTTCAGCCCGAAAAAGGCTAGGAAATAGGATAATCCTTACAAACCTTTGAAGATCTCTCACAATCTTTAATGTGAGGCTATAGTTTTTGGGCGTTACAACTCATCCCCCTTAAGGTACATGCATCCCCTCCATGTGAGTAGGACTTCAGGTCCGAGTGTTGAACCATGTTATGATACTACTGTAACACCCCAACCTACTCCCAAGCTTAGGCTCCCCGGTTCGACAGATCCCAACCTACCCTTAGCAATTTCGGTTTCAAACCAAAAAAGGCTAAGAACTAGGAGGACCAACCATATCAACAATCCTTTTATAAGTCCTTGAGGATCTTTCACAATCATCAATATGAAACTAAATTTTTGGGTGTTATATATATTAAAATTTCGTATTGATTGGATCAAGATGAGGTTTAACACTAAAACTCATATGGCCGACATGATCACTTAAAATCTTGTAAATCTGGTTACTAGATCCAAGGGCTCAGATTGTCTTAGTTAGACTATGAGAGATATCTATGAGAACTCTAGTCAACTCTCTAGAAGAGGTTAAACTTTTGAAGATCCGTATGACAGAAACTTAACTATTTAGTGCATGCACAAATATCACAATGGTGAGATAGCTTTGTCATAGTATGTATGACATGTCTCGTATGTTAGCACTGATAAACAAAGTCAACCATGTGAGGGAAATGAAAGACGGTTCTAATCATTCATTGTGTGAGTTCCATGAACACTAGATTTAATATCCATACCTATATCCATTTTTGTTGCTCTTATGGACTCTTAATTGTATTTTGCGATGATGAATTATCATGCTACTTTAGTGTGTGGTCTCAAAACTATGAATAGTTTGGTCGAATGAGGGAATATCTGGGAAAGCAGCTGGTTTTGATTTAACAAATACACATAGTTGAGGATGATTTTTATCACTTCACAAATACTTATTATTTGCTTCCGACAAATTGAATCACCACAAAGAAATGCTAGATTCAAATAGTAAATAAACAAATAGTGGGGTTGACCTCCGTCTAACTCATTTAGCATCATCATGTATGGAAGGATTAAATGTTTTGAGACCAATGAACATGAAAATTGATCTAGGCATAGCAAGCTATAAAGTGCACAAAATATTTTCTTTTTGCAGCTTAAACCACTGTGTTGCACTACCTGGTACACAGTTGGTTATTCATATATATGCTCGTGGGTTGCATGATCTTATCGCCAATATGTTATTCAAGAACAAATATTTGATATGCTTTAGGAGTATAAGAAATAGTCTGTCCATCATGTGCAAGTTGGAGAATATTGGATCTTTTAGAACTGGATCATCCCATGATGGCCAGGATCCAAAACCCACGTCAACAATCAAATGAGTTGCTTAACCACCTGCATAAACTAACTGCAACTGTGGTGGTTACAAAAACATATACGCAAAGGTAGATAAAAGATAAAGGCAGACTAGAGAGAGAGAGAGAGAGATTGTGTGAGAATCCTTGAAGTGATCAGAGTTGTGAAGGTAGAAAGTTCTCCATTATGCGAGACCTTGGTCCTTCTCAAGCACATAATCTTGCAATGACCATCTTCGTTAGAATCCTCTACTGCAAACAAAGAGAGGCATTTTGAATTTGTCCCAATGAATAAATGTTATGATAGAGCACATATATGGTTTGCATTATAATTTTTTCTCATTATTTATCTTTTTCCTTTTTCTTCGATAAACCATTTAACCTTTGATTTATGGCTTTGTGCACGATTGCTGTTATTTTCTCCTTTTGACTGATTAACAGAATCAGCTTGTTGCTATTTAGTTGGTAATGGGAATTTCTCCTTTGATTGCCGTAGATGAGATTTACTTTACTGTGCCAACGTGCTCTGTTTTGGATGTGTCGCAAATGGCCTTCACGACAAATTTCGATAAAGTAAAATCTTCTTTTCCTGTTGTGCTCGTTCTTCGTTCTTGCTTTCCAGGCATCTCCAACGTTGATAGAGAGGTTCAAGGAACAGAAGAAAATGTGAAGGTTTGTTTCTGCCAACATTCAGCGTCAGGCAATGTTGTATAGCATGTAACTTCAGATAACATAGCTTCATATAAGAATAAAAAAAAAAGGACACAGATACCGATTGTGTCCAAGTTGCTGGAGAAATGGAAATAACAATTATGCACGATGCACCCAGTGGAAGATGGCACACCGACGACAAGTCATGTCAAAGGCAATCCAAATAGGCAAAAGGGACGTATGCAGGCTTCGAAAAAGTTCTGAACTCCAATCGGATCGAAGCTCACCCGCTGATCCTTTATATATATATATATATATATATATATATATATATATATATATATATATATATATATATATATATATATATATATATATATAAAAGGGATTAGCGGGTGAGCTTCGATCCGATTGGAGTTTACGCAAAAGGTTCTGAACTCCAATCGGATCGAAGCTCACACGCTAATCCTTTATTTTTATATATATATATATATATATATATATATATAACAGGTTTTGATTCAAGTTGTTCTAAAGAAAAATGTTGATTTTTTTGTTATCATGCCATGGGGGCCGTTCATTTTTTCTCATTATAAAAACACCATTAAAGTCTAACAAATGATCAACTTAGTATATGCTTTCATCAACCCATTCTTAAGATCATATCAATAAGATTAGATTACAAAAAAAGAAAAACATTTTAAAAATCAAAATCAAAGGGTCTGATTTTTATCCCTAACCTAGGTGTACGGTTTTACCAATTTTTCTCTCTCCTTCTCTCTCTCTCTCTCTCTCTCTCTCTCTCTCTCTCTCTCTCTCTCTATCTATATATATATATATATGTGTGTGTTTGTGTGTGCATGCACTTCCTGTGACTTTTTATGAAGTATTTTTTCAATTAATTTGAAGACTTTGCTTGTTTCGGTTTAACGTTTTTAGTGTTGGATGACTACCTAATTAGTTGAAAGCTGCATACTCTAATTATTTGCACGGCACAAGGATTTAATGTGCCAAAGGAATCTGTTGATGATATCAAGGGCGCTGATGATATTAACGTTGAGATTTTTGTATTTGGATAATGTTTATTACTTTGCTAATCATGTTTGGTCTTAATCCAGTTTTGGGCTGACAGATAGGGGAGCTGCAACCACAGTTTTGTAGCATATATAGGATATATAAGCCATGAGGTTAATCAGGCTTGCCTCTAATTTTATTTAAAGGAAAAAAATTATCAGCACGACATTACTGCAACTATTTATATATAACAAACTTGACCGACGAATGTTGATTGGTTCATGCCTCCTTCACTACCGCATCTTAGTTTCGTCACAGAAAAGCACCCAAATGGAAAATCCTTGCATTGGTGTACCTTACTCCAACCTGTATCAATAAGGAAAAAAAATATCAACACGACATTACTGCTACTAAATTTTTATATACAAAGCCTTGACCGACGATTGTTGATTGGTTCCATTGTCACAAAAAGTGTGTTACAGGTATTATACGGCGAGGAAAAAGACGGATATTATACGGCAAAGTTATATATCTTGGAAATATACGGAAAAATCTCAGTAAATTTTTGAAAAATTTAAAACATTTAATAAATCTTAAAAATTATAAAAAAATATGAAAAAACGCAAAAAAAAGGGTATAATACGTGTTTTTTCATGTTTTTTATTTTTTAACATTTTTTTAAAAAAGACACGTTTTGTACAGGTATTGTATAGTTGACTATGTTTTGCCGTATTATACGTGTCTTTTTCCAATAAAACGCGTTTTTTGTGACAGTTTGGTTCATGTTGCCTCCTTCATTGCTGCATCTTAGTTTCGTCACAGAAAAGCACCCAAATGGAAAATCCGTACCTCTAACCTGCATCAAAATCCAGCGGCACTATGTGATTGCACAATCTTTGTACATTGACTTTCCATTACACCTAAATGCTTGAAAATGGTTGATAGATGACACTATATGTGTACGTTACAGGATTTCATGAAAAATAAACGGTGAAGGGTTTTAGTTTAATTTCAAAAATAAGGTCACATTATGGTACATTTCAATAAACAAGCCAAGACTGCCAAAATGCAGAAAAAATTTTCGAAAGTACTATCCTATGAAATATGACTGCGCAGAAGTTCGCCCAAGCAACTTTCAACCAATTGCGAAAAGGTGATCATCTCACCTGAATGCATGCAGGAAGCCTTCCCCAGTTACACTGCAGACGTCTCAGGAAGCCTTTGTTTCCAATTACACTGCAAAGGTCGTCTCTTCTCGATGATACAAAAAGAGAATGAAGTACTATTATTTTCCAAAGGCTCTCCCATTCATATGCAAATGGGAGTCTCTTTTCATGAGGGTTGAACCCTTGCAGACCAATTACGTCTAATTGGCTACCCATGAGAGATACCCATGAGGACAATTTACCCACAACCTCCAATCCTCGATAATTCTCACCCACTAGTGTTTTAAAAACTATGATTATCTGTTTCCTGTAAAATGAGTGCATACTTTTATTGGTCGCCAGCATTTACTATTCTTCAGTTGTCACTCAGCCCGTACTGCATGTCTCAGTCGACACTTTCTAGCTTTGCAACCAAGATGAGGAACAATTAACCAAGATGAGGAACAATTACTTCGCCAGTTTAGTCCCTTTACACACACACACCACGCACACTCTCATTCCCTCACTTAGCCATAAACCACCGATAAATTTCTCCAGGTGAACTTTGTCAAGTTCATCAAACATACCTTATTTTAAGATGAGGTGAAATTCCAACTCTGCCACCCTTTACCAAAGGAACTTTCCCCTGGTGAAATTTCACCTCTAAATCAAGGGGAATAAACAAATGCCCCCTTAAGGATTTACTATCTTTCTAGAAAACCACATTCACCAAAAAGATAAACATTTGGTCTCGCCATTTAATCCACATGAGGACCACAAAAACGTGCTTCTAAACATAGTCACAAACATCGCTTTTGCATTTTAAATGGTGATATTTTTCTTTAATATAATACAGTGAAAATGGAAAAAAATACCGTAAAAATTTTGAAAAAGTTAAAAAATCTTAAAAATTATAG
Organism: Nymphaea thermarum; assembly: GCA_011799765.1. Lineage (NCBI taxonomy): Eukaryota > Viridiplantae > Streptophyta > Magnoliopsida > Nymphaeales > Nymphaeaceae > Nymphaea > Nymphaea thermarum. Next base: position 63,419 of record JAANDH010001092.1, read on the forward strand.
AAATATCTAGAAAAGCAGCAATTCCAATTTTGTTGAATACATGTAGGAGAGGAAGATCAATATTTTTACTACCGGCAAAGTTGAATTCAAAAACAGACGTTTGATTCAATATCAAATATAAAGCACAGTGTGAGGCCTCAGTCTAACACATTCAGCATCATCAATGGCTGAGGGATTGAATGTGTTGAGACTCGTGTGGATGAATTTTTTATCTAGGGCACAAGTTATTCTTGATGCATACGACTGCACAACAATTTTTTTTTATGCAGGAGAAGTCACTGTGTTAATCTAATCAGTACACAGTTGAACAAATTTACTATACTCACGGGTTGCACGATCCTATCGCTAATATGTTGAATAATAATGTATACCTAAACCACTAGAGAAATCTTCTTGTCTCCTTAGTTGTGACGTGTGAGTGGGAAAATGTTGGACTTCGGGTCTGGGTCCGCTCATGATAGGCAGGATTCAAACCACGAGCCAAGTGGGATAATGCACCTCACCCGCAATGTTAGCAATTGCTGTTTTCTATTTGAAAATGTAAATATTAATGAGAAAAATAGAAGAGCCACGTTGGCAATCGACACATGGAAATATATTCATGCTAAGAGCGAAATGGAAAGGGTTGTTGGTTGATTGTGATAAGGAGTGTGGATTTGAGCGTTCTCCAGATTGTGAGTGTGCCATCCCAATCAAGGCTTCGGAGTTGGTCTTCATCCGCTGCGCTTCTAAGGTAACCAAACTAATCAGTGGTTTAAGATAGAGAGTACCTTTCTATAATCCATGACAAGATTATAATAATATATTCATTCCTTTTGAATTCCCTTATATCCCGACTCATAAGTACTATTTAATTGATGGATGATGTAGTTAGGCTAAACGGCTAACTTTTAAATTTGTTATCAACACGCTCTTCATGAGTTATTTGATATCTTTCTGCTCCATGTTCATCTTTGTCTTCACCAACATTATTTTCTCCAGCAATGATAGCAATGATGCTTTCCATTAGTAGCATGCATGAGACTTGTGGTTAATCATGACAATCTACAATGGTGAACCTGCTACAACTTCGGCACACAAATCACTCGCAGTGAGTGTTTAGTGAATATATCGGCCACTTGAAGATGTAGGAGAATGCAGAGGAGAGAGCCACCGAAAAAAAAAAACGAGGGGAGAGTTGAGGCATTTCTGAGATTTTTCAAAAAGAAATGTCTTTGTTGGACTTTTAACTTTTTCACTATCTTTTTTGTCCTTGTAGAGGAACCCCTCTTTTTTACTGATGGAGACTATTCTGGTCATCATATACTCTTGAAAATTGTGCACCAAGGGGGGTAAGTGTAACAACCCGACCCACTCTCGGGCTCGGGCCCCCTGGTTCGGCGGATCCCAACCCGCCCCCTAGCAGTTTCGGCTCCAAACCTAAAAAGGCTAGGAACCAGGACAATCATCTCATTAAGGCCTCCCTTTATAAGCCCTTGAAGATCTCTCACAATCTTCGATACGGGACTAAACATTTGGGGCGTTACAATCCACCATCCTTAAGGCACACGCATCCGCGCGTGTGGGACCCCAGGTCCGAGTGTTGAAACTGCTCTGATACCACTGTAACAACCCGACCCACTCTCGGGCTCGGGCCCCCTGGTTCGGCGGATCCCAACCCGCCCCCTAGCAGTTTCGGCTCCAAACCTAAAAAGGCTAGGAACCAGGACAATCATCTCATTAAGGCCTCCCTTTATAAGCCCTTGAAGATCTCTCACAATCTTCGATACGGGACTAAACATTTGAGGTGTTACATTAAGTGAGGTGCATAAAGCCAGTTTTGAATGGAGCGAGTGATAGTTAAGTAGTGGTTGTGCAACATTGCCCCAAATGAAATGATAATTGATCTCTAAATGTTGAGATTGATTATGAAAATAGTGGTGGAGTCACATGGTGACTGGTGTAGGCATCTTTTAAAAAATTTTTATTTTTAAATGGAAATGTTTAAACATTTATCCTTACATATATATAAGTGTCACACTAGATATGAGTATTGTTAAACAAGTGTCTCTCCAGCCTATTTTTCTGGTTTTGCCACTGATGAAAAACATGATTAACAATCGTGGATAGTGTTGACGTATATATTATCAAAATAAAGAGTGGGAAGTTAATCCATGTAATTAAATGCAACCTCATGAAGAACAAAATCTAGTGCTAAAGCTTAATTATTCAGCCTTTCAGCTACAGCAGGCAACTACAAGTTTCTTCTTAGTGTTTGGGACTTTACAAGTAGGGGTGAACAATGAGTCGAGCTGCTCGAGCTCGACTCGTTTAAGCTTGACTCGTAAGCGAGTTCGAGCTACATCATTTGTAAAATGAGTCGAGCTCAAGTTTGCAAGTTGACTCGTTCAACTATTCGAGTCGAGTTCGAGTTCACTGAACTCAAACAGTTAAAGCTCGACTCAACTCGAAATTGTGACCGACTCGTTTTTTAATTGAAAAACCGGTTTTTGGAAAAGTCTCGGCGGGAAACTCGCTTTTCATTTTTCAATGTTCCTTTTTCCTTTTCCCTCTCTCGTGAAACATTTTTGCCCCGTTCTCCCTCTCTCTCCCCCAAATGCAACCCTAACCTAACTCCTACCGCCGATGATCCTCCACTGGCGCCCACTTCAGCATTCCTGTCGCAGTCGGCAGCTCCGTTGAAGACTTCAGCCTTCAAGGTTTCTGTCGCAGCCAGTAGCTCTACTTCATCCTTTAGGGTTTCTACCTGCAGCAAAGGGGCAAGTTTCCTGCATTTATGTATGTAGTTCTCTCTCTCTCTCTCTCTCTCTCTCTCTCTCTCTCTCTCTCTCTCTCTCTCTCTCTCTCTCTCTCTCTCTCTCCCCCCCCCCCTCCTTGCTTTCTTTCTACAATTTATTCATCCCAACATGAAGGCCACGCTTGTATACCTTGGCTTCTTAACATGAAGGCCACGCTTGTATGGTTAATTTTTGTAAAAGCTAATAAAAATATCAAAACCCGCAGGAAAAATTGACAATGGTCTATATCTTCTAGAATGTGAAAGTCTTGTGAGAATTGTTTGAGCATATATATATATAGGAAAACTGAACCGTGACTCCACTTTCCCAATGACATCAAACTATACAGACATATATATATATATATATATATATATATATATATATATATATATATATATATATATAAGAAAACTAGACCGTGACTCCACTTTCTCCATGACATCAAACTATATATATATACATACATATAGAAAAACTGAACTGTGACTTCACTTTCCCCATGACAACAAACCTAAATGATAGGTAAAATTCTTTTTTAATTATTGTTTCCATTGTGCAACGATGGAGGATGGGGAGGAAGAACCACTCCTTCACCATCTGCTGCCAGCGCGTGGTGGGGAGTGGTTTTGGGAGATGGTTCAAACTTCAAATTTCATCAAACTTCATTATTAACCTAGATATTGTATATTTTGTTGTTTTTTCAGTTGGGATTAGTGCTTTTTATATTTAATAATGAGAATTAGTGTTTTTTATTTCATAATGATAGTCGTAGTTCATTGATGTCAAAAACAGTTGAAGCTTAAGTTTGTTTGGGTTATTGGGTAAAGAATGATTGTGACCCAATGCATAAAGTGTTAACAAAAATAAGTACGTTTTGAAGAAATTGTATTCATTAAATATTTTGTGAATCATTTGTTAATTGACTATATGTATTTCTTTCAGGTTGATGATGAATGAAGTGAATATATTTCATTAGAATTATTCAAGTTGCCTCTTGGTAATGCTTGTTTTTTCTCGTTGTTTTGTTTTATTCTTTTCTTGATCTAATGTGATTCTAATGTCTGTTTTAGTTGCCTCTTGCAGTTTTCTGCTTTGATGTCTAATGTTCATGACTCATGATTGTGTGAAGAGCTTCAATATGAAGTGAGTATGTGAATTCGAGTTAGTGATATAGTTTCTTAACTTTCTTTCACCTCTTAAGAACAATTATTAAAATTTGGCAATAATGTGACATAGCATTTTTTCTATGTTATTCAGGAGGTTGTTGTTATTGTGGCTAGAGGAAGGGATGGTTCATTTTCAAGTTTTGGTTCCTTGAGAGGAGAGAGGGTTCTCAAAACATTTGTTCACATATTTTTACATACTTCTGAACAAGCTAATTATGTAGAAGTCCCATTCATTTGGAATGAATTTGATGGACTAGTTTTCTGCACTATCATTTGATTTGTTTATGATACACCATTTCTCTTTTGGCAGTTTATTTTCAAGGCAGAGGTGAATTCATTTTGCTTATCTAAAATATCTATTCATGTATATGTATTTGTCTATAATGATTAGTCTATGCTTCAAACCTAGAGCCAAACCCCAGGGCCAAACTTTGAGAAATAGTTGTCATTTGACTATTTACACTTTAGATGCCATCTATAGTTGCAATAGAATAGTGGAAGACCTGATGCAATCTGAGACTATTGGTTGGATATACTCTTTCTTTTTTTGAGTAAGTTGGTGGGGACACATGCATGTTTTGTGGTTGGCTTGTTTAGATTGATTCTTCCGGTATTTGTGACACTCTTTTTCCTTTTTTTTGTTCCTGTTATTTGTATTGACAGGTGTACCTGCCAATGAGTTGCTTGCTAATACCAATTCTGAAGTTGGATGGGTTGTGCATCAAGTAGATTGTATGGGGTAAAGCCTAGTCTTATTTTGTTGTATGCTTATAGATTAGTTACATCTTTAACTTGGTTGTCATTGACTTCCATTTTAGGGTTAAACATTGCTAATTAGCAAAGGAGGATCTCAGTAATTCATATATATAATACATATATGTTCTTTTTTTTTACCAGAGTGAATTATTGGATGACAGGAGGTGTAGAGGTTACTTCCTGCAGTATTTCATACATATCACAATGGACAAGTATGTCATTTTAATGTACTTTGGTTTGCACTTAATCGTTTTGTGGATGACTCTTGTGATGCAAGACTCACAATCAGGTAGCTGATCCTGCAGGTATACACTTATTAAGGAAGTGGGTGATGGAACTTTTGGGACTGTTTGGAGAGCTATTCAACGTCCGACAGGAAAAATTGTAGGTTCCTTAAGTTTGATATATTCTTTAATATTCTGTTTGTTCAATATATATGAGTGTTTTGCATATTCTATGACACGTAGCAGTCAAGAAAATGAAAAAGAAATATTACCTATGGGAAGAGTGTATGAATCTTAGAGAAATTAAGGTAATTAAAGTTGCTTTTGTCTTCATATAAATTATTTATTCTTTTTTTCTTGAGATATAGATTCTTTTGTTTTTTCTAATGGCAGTCCTTGAGAAAGATGAACAATCCCAACATTGTGAAGCTTAAGGAAGTCATCATGGAGAAGGATGTCCTTTATTTTGTATTCGAGTATATGGTAGTGTTCATTGCTCCGTGCTTTGTAGTTTGACTCACAATCATTGAGGAAAACTTCAAATGCAGTCATAATTTCCTAGTTCTATTTATAATATTGTTACTGTTGGCAGCTACGGTGAATAAGGTCTACGAATAAATAATTGATTTATATGTCTTTGTAAGTGTTGGGAGGCTGGAATGTGAATTGCCTTGCATGTGATTGAGAATGGTTAAGGTTCTCTTGTTTCTGCAGTGCCAAGAGGTGATAAATTCATTAGTAAGTCCATAAGGCTAATTGTGATTTGTGCGGGGTAGGTTCTTGCCTCTTGGTTACCAAAATCTTGTTTTTGTTGCAATAGATAAGTTTTCTTTTTGTGTTGCTTGGTAACGAGTTAATCGAGCCTTAATCGAGCTCGATAAGGATGAGTACCAAAAGAGTTTATCGAGCCTTAATCGAGCTCGAGCTCAACAAGTAATGATGAGTACCAAATGAGTTTATCGAGCTTAATCGAGTCGAGCTTGAGCTCGACACGTGACTATCAAGTCAAGTGCGAGCTAGTGTAGTCGAGCTATTTTCGAGCTCGAGTCGAGCCGAGCTCAAGGTCTTATTTAGTCGAGCCGAGTCCGAGCTAGCAGAGCTCGGGCTCGACTCGGCTCGTGTATTTACAAGATAAATGCAATATCCAGCAGTAGAGAGATAGAATAGTAGCCAACCGTATTGAAATATGAAAAACCATATAAAACAAGAGAATTATTGAGAATAAAGTAAATGTCATAAGATAAGGTTTCCTTCATATATCTAATTTTTTGTTTCACCAACTGTAATCAAGAAAAAACCTTGTTATATCTAAGCATACAATGTCACTAGTTCTGCAACAAAATGGAATTTCTTTTTCAATGAGAAGTGCCACACACAACAAGAAAAGTCATCAATGAAAACAACATACTATTTGAGCACTTGCAATGAAGTCACATGAGACAGCCCCTGTACATGGATCATGTCAAACCTTAACAATAGGTATGAAATAGATGTATTTAGACAAAGGGGAAAGCTTGGTTCACTTAGCAATCACACAACTGGAATATAGTCCTTTAATCCTATGTTAATTGAAGTTGGGTTCCTTTTCTTGCAGAATATTTTGAATAAGTTCCATACTGGCATGCCCCAACCACTGATGCCATGTTGTTCCATGGGTTGTCCAATGCCTTATTGGAAGAAGATTTCCTTCCTTGACGGCTAAGGAATGTTTAGATTTCCATTTCCACGCCCCAAGTTATTAGTGTTTTAGAGTTTTCCCATCCTTCACTAGGAAATAGTTCTCATCAAAGAATTCAAAACACAAGTGCTCATTAGATGTCAATTGGCTAGTAAAAATGAGCTTTTTCCTTATTTATGGAACCATTAAAGCATTTGTTAACTTTATTAATCTTTCTTGATTTAGGGAAGTTTCTCCAAAATCATAAGATGCTTTCATTTCCCAACATTATGCGTTCAGATCTTCCATATTCCATGATGTTATCTTGCATATATACCTAGGTCTAATAATGTCATTGAGAGCTTGCTCTGGAATATATCAAGGAAACATTCTAGAAACAGTCATGACAACCAATGCTTAAATATTTCTAGCTTGTTATATTTGATTGAACCTCTGACATCACTGGATAATTAACCAAGATTTGATTAATTTGTATATCATGCCTTTCTCTTGTTGGAAATTCTCTGAAATTGTCATGGTTTCAATACTTTTGGTTCAAGTTTGAACGTTGATGCCGTTGAAATTTGTGAGATAATTGTTGCTAAGGTTGAACACCCCCACCCTTCAACTACTAAAATTATTGTTGACCTAATTAAGTACATGTTATCTATGGTTGAAAAAAAATATTTTCTGGCATTTCAGCTTTCCCCCTTTTGTTGGTGTTGCAACAATTTTTAGGTTGCCCACAAAAACTACTCACATTCTGACGTGGATGACCAATTTTCATGTATACCATGCCGAAGATTTTGGTCCAAACGTCTGTTAGATAGTGACCATGAGCTTTATCCGTTTTACATTCTCGTGATCATTGTCATGCTCTACTAATGTATTACTCTTCTAAGTTGCAAATGATGGCAAAAGTTGAAAGACATATGATATAGGTACACTTAGGCTTCAAAACAAGCCAAAACTTTGGAAACATAAGGGTATGACCTTACGGGTTTTACAACAAAGTAGGTTTTCTCCTAGGTAAACATTTAGGGGGAAAAAAAAGAAAACCATAAGGAGGCCCACTCATAATTGCCAGATGCAATTTTTAGTAACAGATTTCAAATTAAAAACTTTACAAAATTACAAAGCATCATTCCTAAAAACTCTAATAAAGTAAGCCTGGTTTCACGGGGAATCCAAAGAGTCTATGTTTATTGTAGTCCAGCACTCTTGGTATTACTATTACAAGGTTAATCGACTATTGACATACGATACCTTCTGAGTTGCTTCCTTGAAGCAAACCCGTATGTAAACATACCCCACATTCTCCATCTCTTTCTTCCTTTCTATTCCCTTGGAGTACTCCATTGGTGAACTTGCTACCGAGGTTGAAGCGCCCGCACATGCTTGCTGGCAAACGTCCAACAACGTCTAGTTGCATGTGAGTGGGAATGGTGTCCACACATCAAAACCAATCACTCTATTAACTTCATTTTATCATTGATATTGCTACATAAACCTATGCTTACTGAGACTTGGGAACTTAATTCGGATAATGTTTGAGGTCATTCCAGAATGGTTGTATTGGTTTCCAAGTAAGCTAGAGGAACTGCTCTAAGGAACGTAGCATAATTGGTCGGTCGGGCAAGCTGTCGCATACAAGGAACAATATAGTCCTTTACATGCAAAAAAATAAGAGTACTGTAAATAGTACGATTAGTTGATGGGTGTATTGTATCTCACATGAACACATCCCAAGACTTCGGGGTAGCTAGAAGGAAAGGGGTTTGGGCTTCTTTTCTAACGATAAATTGTTAATCTCTTGCTCACCCAAAGTTCGCTAGAGAAACCAAATGACCCGTAGCATGTGGTTTTACTACCTAATCTAACTATAATTGACTGACTTCAAGAAGAAATACTCCAAGTGCGTGAAGTAGAACCAGTTTCACGGGCGACCACAATCCAGTGTCAGTCATTATAAACATTATTTGATGCTCATCCATCTCGTGGTGGTGCCAACTTGATCAAGTCCAAAGGTTTAATTGCTTATACTGGTGGATATCTTCGCCGCTTGCATAAGCCACAGAGCTTTAGCTACCTAATGTTCGACTTTTTCTGTTGTTTTTTTCATTTTTTTAAAACATCTGATGACCTTAATCAATCCCACCATTTACTCGAAGTCAACTCTGCTTAATTTAAATAGTATATTTGATTCCACGGGTGGTTTAAACTAGAGATACAGAAATATATGAGTGCTCTAATCCGTTTACCATCTTCACCGGTCACACGAGACCACGATTAAAATTGGATATATATATATATATATATATATATATATATATATATATATATATATATATATATATATATATATATATATATATATATATATTCTTTATTTGATTTCGATACAATGCGGAGATCAGCTCCCAACTGCTTTGCATCGTAAATTGTGTAAATAAAATACTTATAAATATTCTCCACAATAAACATTCTCGCCTGCCATCCTTATCTAACTGAAAGAATATCATCATTTGAAACCTAGATGAAACACAACAATTAACAAGCAGACTACCATTCTTCTAACTTCCTTATAATGCATGGTACATACCCACAGACCATCTAGAATTTTACCAATCGCCCTTCTTTCTTTTTCTGCTTTTTTAAATACTAACTGTGAAAATCACTATATCGGCTGAACTTAGTTCAGAAGGTTCTATATTGTAAGGGACTACCTCTAGCTTAGCCCCTTAAGAGACACTTGCGCAGTCAGAGATGTCATTTTTTTATGGTCATATATCCGCTTTTTCATGTTTATATATTCCAAGACAAGTGAAGCAGAGTCTATGCCATATCCAAATCTGAATTTCAGTTCGTAATCCGAATCTGTTTTTTATATTTACATCCAAATCCAAATCTTACTTTAAATGGAACTGAGTTGCTTGACAACATATTAGGACTCGCCTTTCACAATGTAGGACATTAGATAAAGGATACTTTTCTAAAAGTCAATAATTTGATTGGATATTTATTTAAATATGGATCAGACTGAACATCATTTGTTAAGTTTAAACCCAATATTACTTCTTAAACGGATTCAATTTTTTTTGTTTTCATATCCTTCTCTTTTTTAAGTGATTCGATTATATATCCAATTCAAATTGCATTTATTGACATCCCTAAGTACTTCAGTCTGGAATATAGAAATTCGATAAGTCATTTGCTAATTTTGGTCACGTTAACATGTCATGCCCACCAGAGATGACATCGAATGAAGCCATGGTCACCTTACTAGCAGAACATTTATTTAATTAAAGAAATTGATAATATAAAAATTGGTAAACAAACTAAAATTTGCTTCCACCTAATTATGAGGAAGATGAACAAACTTACTTCCTTAATTTTTGTGCATGACCGGAAGGGACAACAATACAATATGCATGCAAGGCATAGTCAGAAAATTCTGGTTAAGGGACACCAATTAAAAAAAATTAAATTTTTAAGAGCACCAATACGTAAATGAAAAAAGTTATCATGAAGTTTCAATATGAAAATAAGTATTTTTCATTGGGTTGTATAGGCAATTGCCCACAACTACCGCTGCCCCTGAATCTATGTCTTGTCAATTGGGTACTGCTTAATTTGGTGAAGGCACACAGCCCAGTATTAGTATTTCCCTTTCAATGCAAGTTAACATTATGGATGATATTAGTTGCTTGCAACAAGTGAACTTCAGACTTGAACTCACTCATCTAAACTCGGCTTTTTTATAAACTAGTCGAGCTCGAGTTCACATGAATGCTCGAAATATTAAATGGGTCGAGTTTCAGTTGTAAGAACTCAACTCGTTTAAACCCGACTTAGCTCGACTACATGATAAATGTTGAATTATTATAAGAAAATAGTTAAACGAGTAGCAACTAAATGAGTTAAGCGAGTTAAACGAATTAACAAGTTAAAAGAAACAAGACATGTTCAACATAAATGAGTTAAACTAATTAAATGAGTTGAGTTCGACCTCCACATTGTATCATCATGTTGAGTTCGACCTCAATATTGTATCATTATGTCGAGTTCAAGCTTGTTCTATCGAGCGCGAGCGCGACTCGAGTTGGAGTTAAGTTCGAGCTCATGTTAGCCCCTAACTTGAACTCGACTAGAATAGTGTGCAGCCCTATTATGACCGCTAAATAACTCACCTTATGTATGACGTACCTAATTTTTCATATTAGCTCACACCATTTTTCTGGTATTTCATATCTAAACTTTTTTGGGCACCAAAGTCCGGTGAGGAACCGATCCTCATCTCATCCCTGGAGAAAGAAGCGCGACTCATGTACTTCACGTTCTATAATCAAATGACTGAATGTGCAGATCACAACTGAGTTCTGACAAATTACAGCAAATTAACGATAAGATACAGTGAAGCAGAGAGAGAAAGGTTTCATATCAGCTTGTCCTCATACTTTTATGTTTGTTGTATTAATTATTAATAGTCAGAAAAGGAGGCAGTTCTCTTTCTGCAGTACTTTTCGTTGTCTTTGCAGATCGTGCCGGATGCCACTTGCGTTTTCGTTAAAAAATCTCATATTAACGTTAAAGGTTAGAAAACCGAAAAAAACGCGAAAAAAAATCATCCATTTAAAAAGGAATACGTGTATATAAACTTAACGTGTTGCTGTCACATCTTTTAAAGTCTTTATTGCTGCTGCCAGAGCTAGCTGCTTACAAAAAGCAGCATCTTTGCAATTAAAGAAATTTCTAAGAATGAATTTCTGTTATTTTATTGGGTTATATTTTTTCTTATCTATTTAATTTTCTCCTAAGCCGCTAAAGCTTTTCATTTAAAGAAATTGCTAGGATTCTTTTCCAAATTTTCACACCGAAATGGTATTTTTGTCTGTGGGGAGCAAATGTAACGCTTCTTCGTTTGCAAGGATCGCCCCAAGCCGTGAATGACAAAGGAAACAGTGGGTGGCAACCATTGGATTAAATCCGACTAGCAATGTCCTATTCTTAATATTGAGTGAGTGCCCATTGCCCGAGTAAATGCCGAAGGCTCCTTAACCCACCAAGGTTTAAGGTTGCTTTTGATGCTTCGAAATGTTGCCTCTAAGTGCATTTTAACTTGCAGTGACCTCTTTTGACAACATAGGGGTTCACGCTCTTATCACTTGAATGCAAGCAAAATTGTTTGGATCGCCACTTTATAAGTTCATTATATATTGATGTTTAGTCATAGCTAAGGCTGGGCACCGGGCCGGGCCGCCAGTGAGTAACCAAATGGGTTCGGGTGGATTTGATAATTTTTTTAATATTTATTTTGTTAAAATATAAATATAATATTTTATTACGATTAAATGTGACCTACTTATGTAGTTTACATAGGGGTGAGCTCGAGCTCAAGTTTTAATGGTTGGGCCAGACCCAAACCCGGGTCTCAAGCCGGGCCGGCTGGATGCCCAGACTTACTCGCACTTGAATGTAAGCTTTTTTAGATCGCCATTTTATAACTTACAAGTTCATTATTTAATGATGTTTTGGACCACATGAGAAGGAAAGGCACCACCTTTAGCAAGAGTTGTATTATATTGACTTTGAATGACGAGAATAGTTCCGTATTTCCTTCTGGTAGTCTGCCAACAATTAAGGTGTACAATTTAGTCATTACTGAATTTTTTAAGGAGAGGGGTTGGTGGGTTCCCTTGATAAATGCTATGAGACTGTTTTTAGCTACAAAAAAATAAAGGGCCTAAAAGACCATTCTAGACAGTGACAGACTTAGAAATTTTTAGTTGAGAAGCACGGTTAATTTAAATTTGCACTCAAATGCAAATTCTATGGGCTAGTGTGGGCAATTGCCCGCAGCAGCCCCAACGTGGTTTCGCCAGTGTTCCACGACAACCCTTAGACACTCTAAAGTCCTTTTTCAGTCCTGCTTCCATCTCTAGTCAATAGTTCCCACTGTACTAGAAGCAATGTTACAACTGGTTCCATTTTGATTCTCATGATTTCTCTCGCTACTTTTTCGTCTTGACCACTTATGTTCAGTGGGACTACTTTCCCATGCATTATATTATAGGACTAATATTATTGAGATGCTCTCCTTGCATCTATAAACGGCCACATAACACAAAGAGTTCTGTAATGTGAGATGTGTCTTGGTTGCATGGATGCAAACCCTTGAATTGGATTCAGAGAGGTTGACTACGAGGTGAATGGTTAACGAGTTGATTAGGCAACTTATCTAGTTCAAGTCATAATTTTTTTAGAGTATCTTTTTATTATTATTTGATGTACAAAGCGAGCGGTTAAACGTACCTACAAAAGTAACAAGTGTCTGACATGCAATGCAAACAACTTATACTTTTTTTGCAGCACAGAGAGTTGATGTCTGAGATTTCAAATGAAGACTGTTTGCCTACTAGCCCTGTCCCCAATCGTTGCGCCAACCCCTTTGGAGATGGCCAAGTCTCTTGGTTAGTATAGGCGGATTTGTGAACCAAGTTGACACTATGTCGAACCCAACAAGTTTAAGAGAGTTTTATGAGAGTTGCTGGCAGATTTAAATTGATATATTTTAATTGAACTTTCATCACTGTAAGCGGCAGTTGATAATGACTTCGTTTCGGTTGAATCGCTCTTGCATTTGCACTGTAAATTGTACATTGAAGACATGATTGATGTTACAGATAGAAAGGTGTGGAGTCAGCTCCTATTCTAGCAACAAAAGTTGATTAGGTCCAGCTGTTACAAGCCACTACGTCTCCAAGTTTTGTTGCTTTACAATTCATTGATTATATGTGATTGCAGTCATGTGGAAGCTTCAATGGAGACCAACGTTGTCAGGGATGTCAATGCATTGGAAACTCATTACATATATATATCCTTAATTGCATCCATTTTTTAGATATTTACATATTCATATTTGAATTTGGATTCAAATATAAATATTGAAAGTTATATTTGAATCCGAATTTTACATTCATATCCGAATCCGAATCTAATTTTCACATTCATATTTGAATCCAAATCCAAATTTTGAACCGAATTTGGACAAGTTTCAAAAGGTAAGAGACTTGGAATTAGGATATTTATTTAAAAACTAAATCCAATCTGAACCTAAATCTGAATTTGATCAAATATCACGTACATCTGAATTCAATCGGATTTTATTTATTAAGTCCAATTTGATCTAATTTCTTAATCGAATATTAAATTGTTTTCTAGATTTGATTCTTTTGAAACGTTCGGTTGGATATCTGATTCAATTTGGATTTATTGACATTACTCCTTCCCTATTTTTTTCCTTTATTTTTAATTTGAAATCCAATCTATGATCTTATGGATGTAAACGCTTCCCACTTGACATGGATCCACTGTTGATTCATCGTATTAATTTAATGAAATCTTCCTTTATCGGATAGGCAACCTGGATTTGCACTTGGAGCTAGTTTTTCGGAACTGAATCCGGAGCCAAATGGGGTAAGATCCACGCAATTTAGTTCAACATTTATCGGATTTTAGGATTCAAATTCAGATTTTGCGGATGCCTAAACTGTAAATAATCTCTAAGAAATAATCTGACGTGTTTGGTTTCAAAACCTGATACTGAATGTCCTAAAAATGAAATGTTGATATATGATACATATATAGGCCTTTTAGCGCGTAAGTTTGGCCTTGTCAATCTTGTTAGGCCTATATTTGGATCACGTTCTTCAGGGTAGACTTAGGAAAACTTTTTGTTGAAGGGATCGAACTATAAATGTAACAAGAAGGAAACATAATTTTTCAAATTTTTTATATAGGTTAAACTACTTTCAATAGTTATATATATAATTTTGATTTTCTGAAAGTCTGAGCCCCCCACTATTATGAAGGGGGTAAAACAGCTTGACTTGCCAACATACACAAAAAACAAACCATATATGTGTGTGTGTGCATGCCATTGGTCATGGGCTTGTCTTCCATATGTATTGATATATAACGTCATGAAAATAACAGTGCAGCAGCTTAGTCTTCCAATTCCTTACGTAGTTTCTGAAAAAAAAAAAGATTCTAGACCAGCTGATGTAAAGAATGAAAGTTTCTTTCAGAGAAATAGGCCAAAAAATGCAGTGACCCATAGCTTGTCAAAGAGTTATGAATTTAAAACCTATTCTCAAAAGTAATAGTTAATTTAATAGGGTTTCTATATAACAATTCAAATATATTGCACGCTAGATGGATGTTGTCTAACATAAAATATATATGTATATAACAATTCAAATATATTGCATGGCATATAGATGTTGTTGGATGGTTAAAAATTAAACAACCTGCCTCTAAAAAACAGCTGCCATAGGGGCATTAGCAAGAGTTCATTTGCAATGTCAGTCTATAATGCTTTAGGCAATTAGTTTATGGTGCCTTTAAGTGTCACACTTTTAACTTTTTAACCATTCTGACAACATCCGGTACACAACAGATTTAAATTCTAAAACAGAAGATACACCAGTTGCCACCTAACAAGCTCAAGCAAGTTGAGTTGGGTTTGAACTTAACACCTATTTTGAGAATGTGTTAGCTGAGCTAACTCTATCGATTTGAGTAGTTGTCCTGTTTAGCTTATTTTGCGATGTTCCAAGTTAACCTCTTTGTGCATTGAATATAAGCTGAACGAATGCAACTTATGTTGGTCTGAATCTTAACACAATCAATGCCAAAAAATAAGACTAGGATTGGACATTTGAACCCTAAACTTTTAAGTTACTTATAAACCCTTTGTCAATGTGAAAGCATTAAGTTTAGCACATGTAGTTACTCCTGTCAAACTAATTTTCGGGTGAGCAGGAACCGCTCGAGGAAGGGCCAAATGCCTCTTCTTTTCTTCAATCTTAGGGTTTAAAGTTGTTTTAAGAGTTAGATAAACCCGTAGTATACCCGCCAATTAGAGTATGCATTGGGGCTATTTACAATATACAATAATGGCGTCACATGAATCAAACTGAAGACCACGCTCTCATCGGTCAATGAATCAAACTGAAGACCACGCTCTCATCGGTCAATGAATCTAACCAGATGCAATACATTCGCATGATCAGACCCAACTAATCTCTCATTGGGATGGTACTATTCGACCCTTCACAAGCCACCGCTTTACGGTTGGAGGTGTATTTTAGTCTTGTATTTTTTTCACATTTTACATTTTGGTCCTTATAAAAGGGTGCTTTCACTTTTGCTTAGTTTTTTCTTTTCCATGACTATTTTGGTCATTCTGCCATGTCTTCGGCGACAATCTGACGGAGCTCAGTCCAGTTGCACAGTCTTCTTTAATTAATTCATCATCAAAGTAACTTTGGATAGGAAATTTAAGTGCACGCAACTACCAATTTTTCTCGGCATCTCATAGCAGATGCAGGTTCAGCTACTAGACCCGGATCTGGATCCTACTAGTTAGTACCGGGTCGACGTCCTGTAGACATCACTTGTCTTTATAGATCGAAATTTTGCACATTGGGCTCAATATAAGATTTGCTAAGCATATTCGGTCCAATCTGTTTATTAATTGGATTTTATAGTTTCCGATGAGGTTGGCGTAATGGTAAGTGTGAGGGTAGTAGGCAGTCAATTTTCGTTTCAAATGCTCAGGAAGTCAAGTCCTTTGTATTACAAATGGGAGACCATTGAAATGCAAGTTGGAAGGCAGCCAATTTTCGTTTCAAATGCTCAAAAAGTCAAGTCCTTTGTATTACAAATGGGAGACCATTGATATGCAAGTTGAAACGCAGCAAGGACAACATCTCGGAACACCAAAAACAGACCTTGTACCTTAGTCTAGTGGCATATAGAACATTATGTAACTATTTCATAAATATAACTCAAGGATTGAAGCAGATTCATGGGACACCTTAGAAAACATCATGTGAATTTGACAATTTGTCTCAATCTTTTGACCATATTCATAGAAGAGTTACAAACTGTTTCATTTGTCAGGGTTGAAAGGGTTGGTGTGATTGTTCAATGAATCTATCCTCAAAATGAGGCAAATTCATTAAACGCTACAATGATGTGTCCATGACATAAAAGACTTACAAAGTGTTCTAAGTGCCAAACAACCTGTTGGGTTGGTTACGACCTTGGGCTCTCGATAGATAGAATGAAGTATTCATCCTACTCACCAAATTAATTGAATGGCACCAAATTGGAACCTGTTGAATCCGGGGCAGATCAAATTCGAGTCTCACCCCGACCCGTTGACACCAGCATGACTTGGAATAGTAGTGCTGGTTGGCGTGTAATTGTTAAGGCTGGGCACCGGGCCGGGCCGCCGCCGGGTACCCGGTACCCGGCCCGCCACGGGCCCGGGCCCGGGCCTGGAAAATGTTGGCTGGGTCGGGCCGGGCCCGGGCCCGGCCCGGAAAAAAGTGTTAACGGGCCGGGCCCGGGCCTGATATGCCGGCCCGGGTGAGCCCGGCCCGGCCCGTTAAAGATTAAAAATATATATATTTTTAATTTTTTTAATTTTAATATTATATATTTATCACTAATAAATATTATTTTATATTTTAAAATTATTTTATAAATTAAAAAAATTATTATTTTATTATAATCGGGTTGGNTTAATGTTTATTACGTTAGGAAAATACCCAAATATTTGTTGATAAGTTTACTTTGGTTTTAGAAAGACTTGCAGTTTGAAAATTATACATAGTTTCATACATTGTAATTGAGAATATATATATATATATATATATATATATATATATATATATATATATATATATATATATATATATATATATATATATATATATATATGTTACGAAACGACTGAAATTTAAAAATTTGTTACTAAAAAGTACCTGATTGACATTAGCTATTGTGGATGGTTCACAGCTGCTTTAACAATGATTTTTCATTCTTTTTATTACCCTTCCACATAGATTTTAGATTTTTCAATCACTTTTCTTTAATTTTGAGATTTTTTTTTGTATAATACATATATCTTCACATATACACTTTATTGTACCCCATATACAGATTTTCTAAAATTGCAATATTTGTACCCGCTTCGCTGTACTCATACCCACATTACCCACATCTGTGTGACTTAGCTGAGTTCCGCATAGTTGGACTTTATGTAACATGATTCAGATTTTAACTTTGCTTGGATATATGATTCTACATCTATACTTAAGGGGCCAATTTCTTAAAATATCTTAACCATATATCAGACTCATATCCAATTCAGTTATGAACTTACACACCTAGTCCAAAGTTGATTAACAATCAGACCTGGATTTCTTTACCAAAACAAATCCAAAATTGATTCAGTAACTAAATACAAATGAGATGACATTCCTAGACCAGAGGATGAACAAGGGACTAGACTATACTGAAAAAGCCGTTCAGCTTCTCATTCGGTCATTCCCCATCGGACCAGTATTAATTATATTTTAATATTCATTTAAAAAATTAATTAATTAAATATTCCAAAAATATTTAATCGGAAAAAATGTAATGTCTATCTTTTCAATCCCGTATTGGGGCGACGCCGTGGAAGAGAGAGAGGGAACACGCTGGTTTGTCTTTTGTTGGACCCAAAAACTCCGCGGCAGCTGACCTGACTGAAGACATTAGACAATGACGTCCACGGTGGTAACCGCCGGTTCCACCCTAATTCCCCTCCATGATTAGATGAATTGCGATTCGCAGGCTTGTTTTTTACGTAATTCTGAAAAGGCTGCTGAACTTTGAATGCTTTTCTGATACAGGCCTACACTTTTAGAGGCGTGCCCTAAATCTTTGGCCTTGAAACACGTGAAATTTCCCTTTATGTTGCCATCTCGGGACGTGATCTCGGTTAGGTTAGTAGTTATTTAACTTATTTAGCAAAATTTCCGGAAGTGTTTTCATGTTTGTGGAAATGCGATCAAAATTTGGGCTTTTCAATGAAAATCTATGCCAAAAAGAATTTTAACGAACGGATTTCTATTTTGAACGCAGTCCGGCCGTCCCGCCCCTTGGGGCCCCCCGGCGGAGAGAAGGCGGATCCCAAATTTCTCCCCAGGAAACAAATTCAAAAATATCCATCTCATCATCCGACCATAATCCCGGTTGTTTCTCTCTCTCTCCTCTCTGTCTCCGCCCGTCTGTTTCCCTCTCGGTTGAGAATTTCATTCGTCGATGGTCGTTCCTGATTCGATCGGCTCAACTTCTTCCTTTTGTTTTCGATCCTTCCACTTGACTTTCCAACTCAACGTTTCAGGCCACCTAATCTTTTTGCTTTTCTTGCTGTTCTCTTCTTTATAAATCTGTAATCTAATCCCCAGGCTTTCTCCAAGGTGATCGCCTTGATAATCGAGAGTTTGGCTTGCGATCCCCGCCGCTTCGGCTTCTCTTTTGATTCCTTTCGCCTGTTTCCGATCGACCCATTCCTCATCTCTCTCTCTCTCTCTCTCTCTCTCTCTCATCCCCTCCTCTGCCTGTGATTCCACGATTGATAGGGAGTTTTGGGTTGTTGTCTGTGCTTTCTTCTGCCCCTTGGGCAGGCCTTCATCTACATGATTGGATGAAGGACAGGATCAAGCTCAATGTTGGGGGCAGGATATTCGAGACGACCACCACCACACTGGCCAACGCCGGCCGGAATTCGTTGTTCGGCGCTATGTTTGACGACCAATGGAACCCTAGAGGACCGATGGACGGCGGACAGGACGAGTACTTCATTGACCGGAATCCCGGTTGCTTCTCCGTGCTGCTTGACCTGCTGCGCACTGGCGAGCTCCATATCCCGGCCAACCTGCCGGAGCATCTCCTCTACCGGGAGGCCCTGTACTACGGGCTCCTGGATCACGTCCGGGCAGCCAAGTGGGGCGAGTTCGACGGCAACCGTGTGAAGCTAGCGACCTCTGTACGCGGGCGGGCGCCAGGGGACGGCACGGCCATCCGCGCCGGCCCCGACGGCGGCTGCGTGGTGGCGCACGGCAGTATGGTTCACGTTTATAGCTGGACTATGGAGCAGCTTCCTCCGCTCAATCTGAATTACCAGAGAATCAATGATATGGGGTTCGTTGACGCCCACCGAGTGGCCGTCTGCGCCTGCGAGAGGATCGATCGAGGCGACGGCGGGATGGGGATGTTCAATTCATCCACCGGTGAGCTCCTCTACAAGTTTCAGGTAAGTCACGAGAACCAGCCGAAGAGTTTCTCCGCTGGGGCGCTCAGCTTCTCCCCGGAATCGGGCCAGATCTTTGCAAGTTGCAGAGGCCGGAGCAATGAGTACGGAATTGGGGTATGGGACGGCTACACTGGGAAGCAGACGGACTTCTATTATGAGACGGCCGGCTGGTCCATCGGCGACTCCGGCAGGCTTCAGTGTCTCCCCAACACCAACCTCCTCTTCGTCGCTACCCTCTACCCGAGAACGGAGAATTGCTACATCCAATTGCTGGATTTCAGGGAGAAGAACGCTGTCTGGTCGTGGTCTGACGTTGGGTGGCCGGCGACCATCGACGAGAAGATGGTCCTAGACGCCATCGTCATGGAGGACGGCAACTCCATCTGTGTGGTCAACCAGTACGACGATCTGGGGTTCATGGATCTCAGGAGCAACGGAGGAAGCGTCAGGTGGAGCACGAGGAGCAGATTGCTGAAGATGGGCAACGCCGATGAGAGGTGCTACCCAAAGCTGGCTACCCATGGGGGGCAGCTCTTTGCCTCCACCAACGACAGCATCTCAGTTTTCTGTGGGCCGGATTGGGTTCTTACCTCACGGCTGAGGAGAAGCCATGGAGGATCAATCTGCGATTTCTCCATTGGTGGGGATCGTCTCTTTGTTCTCCACAATGAAGAGGATGTGTTCGACGTTTGGGAGACTCCTCCCTTGAGAGCTCTGTCATGACAACCGCCTTATCATCTTCCTCATCTTTCAGGAATTAATGATTTGGGGGAGCTGAATGAGCAATGTTCCTCTTGTAATTGCATCTCCATAGTAACTTTCACAGTTGGTAAGCATAGACTGTCCTGTAGTTTTTTTTTTTTCACCCTGCTGTAGCTAAAAGGAGAACAGGTACAGATGATTGGGTTTTTACACAATGAGCTAGAGTTGTAATTCAGGAATGATCATGTAACTATGAATTGATTTGTGGAAGGCTTGTTTGGCATTTAATGGCATTTTCATTTTTCTTTGCCCTTTGTTTCCTTCTTCTTCTTAGTTTGTCCAAACAGGAGGATGAATCTGGATGCTCACAAATAACCAGACAATCGTAAATGGCGGTGCACACAACAAAGAAATAACTGGTACCTGTCTGACACTTATCAGTGGAACAACCAATTCTTTTTTTTCTTCTCCTTCCTAGAGATCGCCGTTTGTCACTGGTCGGCTGCTACCTGTCTGCATATTGTACTGAGCAGGTGCAGACTCTCCAAAAATCAATGTTACTTGCAAAACCAGTGGCTATTATTAAAGTATTTGATACGCGGTAAGCCTCTCCCTCTCTCTCTCTCTCTCTCTCTGCGTGTTCGTCGAAGAAAGAAGCTCTCCTTGGGCATCACGACCTCCAAACAACCGATTTGCGGAAACTACATCAGGTCTCACTCTCCAGGTGCCTAGCAGAAAGTCTTAACTGTTTTGGGACTGCCAATCAATCACAGAACAACGTGCAGCGGCGCCAGGACTTCTGCTCGCTTCCACTTCCGTGACATTTTTGTTGGTCCATTTCTCTGAGCTGGCTAAGGGGATCTTGCAACCGTGACATATTGAAGTTTAAAGCCCAAGCACTCATCTGCAAGAAGAGTTGCGGGTTCATGGGCAGGGATACGAGCCTCCTCTAGAGTACCATTAAAATTAACGGTTGAATTGCATGTCAGACGTGTACATTTTATGGCATCGCTCAGCGATAAAAAATGATAAATTTTGGTGAATTAGAAAAAGGGAAACACCTTCACATTAGAACAAATAACTGGTATATTAACATGCTTCCATGATGAGACTTAACTAAAATGTCCCAGAACTTGGAAATTTATATGGCATTTGCAAAATCCTGGATATCAGCTTGTATTTGATCCCAACTGAATGTATTCGGCATTTGCAAAATCTTAGACAAAAGCTTGTCTTTGTCCCAACTGACTGTGTTCTTGCAACCCTACTCAAGCATTGCAGAGCATACAGGGAAAAAAATGGAAAAAGTCACGTGTCCGGTACATAATAGCGTGAGAAGATATTGCTTCCTACTGCTTAGCTGTTTACAAACATCTGCCATAGGTCTGACGATGGAACGGATGCAACAATTGATGGAGAGAGAACTGGCCTGTTTTGTTTACTTGCACGAAAATCCCCTTTGTACTGCAAGCCTTCTCGAAAATATGCTATAATGAGCGAGAGAGAGAGAGAGAGAGACTAAGTTGAACCAATCTGCCGGGGGCAAATTCAATTAATTCAAAGTACTTTCGTCTAACTGAATTCAGGCATGAACTTTCTCAAGAATGTAATGGGTTGGGAATCTTCGGGAGCAACTTCATCAAAGGGAATATAATTGTGATCTTGATCGTATATGTGGCATATTGTCATTATGGTCTTCATTAGTCGCCAGTTCCAAGTAGCCTCGTTCATATGCTACTCATCAAGAATCACCAAAGATGGAAAAACATCAGAGATGAGAAACAAGAAAGATGGAGAAAGTAAAGGTGAAACAGATTTTGAACGTACCGTGCCCCATTTTTCTTTAAGCGACTGGTGAGCAGCCCTCAGATTGTAGTTGGGTATCCTTGGGGATATATGATGTGGTATGTGAACGTTGATATCGTGACAGAGAATCTCTATCCTGCATATGAGTGGTTGAGCAAGAAAGTAAGGGCCTTTGCCATTCAAGATAAAAAGAAAAGTTTCGACAAAAGGATTTCCATGGACGATTGATAGAAAAGGAAATAAAAGTAAAAAATTGTTCCATGTTTGATTTGCTCCATAGAAACAAAAGAAAGAAGTGAAGGAGGTTTTACCCGAATATGGATAGACAAAATTTTTCTCACCAGTAGGGAAAAGGGTTTTGCCGAGAAAACTAATTTAAAAATAAGTGGCCAATAGCAAAAATTTTGTCTCGCTTCATAGAACATTAGAAAGAAAAAAAAAAAGGAAAAAGAAAAGGAGAGCGATACTGATCGCTTGGAGCAAATGTTTATCAACAGAAAAGGTTTTATCAATTATCAAAGAAAGGCCTAAGAGAGGGTTCAAAATTCTTAGTCTACAACGTTCAGTTGACGTGGATTTATCAATGTATGCACACACGAAAACATAGTTTGAAAATTTTACTTTTACATCCATGAGCAGATTCCCTACACTTGCTGCATTCTTGCTGCCTTTAATTAGTTACCAAACTGAAGGACCTCTAGTGTATGTTCCGCAGTATCACAAATTTTTAGCTAATCCTTTCAGCAGGCTAATCTTTTCGCTGGAGAAGGAAAACAAGCAGGATGGATAAAAACGCAAAGAAAATGCGGTTCTGTTCCTCGAACAGCAATGTTGTAGTGAAGGGTAAAATCCCAGAAAATATCACTAGAAAGCTGTCACATAGTTGCGGGTACGGGTACTTACCATTTTCAAAAAACTTGGGTGCGGGGGTACGGCAATATATATATATATATATATATATATATATATATATATATATATATATATATATATATATATATATATATATATATATATATATATATAAACAATAAGAAATACTTAGAAAATATGTATCAAAATAAAGAATATACAACAACATAAACAAATAAATAACATATAAAATATATATCAACGGCTCTTGCAGCAGTGTGTTTAAGAAACATATGAAAAACTTTAAACATATGGGCAACCAGGCACTGGGCAGCCCCCTACTCAAATATGAACATCAATCGAATTTTGACATCCAAAAAATAAAATAAAAAGTAAGGTAGAAAAAATTAAATCAAAAGTAAAATTATACAGTTTGAATCTATAGGTACCCAAGTATCAAAGTACCCATTTTGGGTACGGATACGACGACACGGGTACGTGGACCTTACTGAAGTACCCATGTGACTTAGCTAGAAAGCAATAATTTAGGTCGTTCTGCCTCTCCTTTTAAGAACATTAACCTAAGGAGCAATAACTTTCTCCCTTTATTGGGAACATGAGTAGATGAGCTGCACACTAACATTGCAAGACAACCTCCATCTATCCATCAGCAAATTGAAGGCTAACCAAGAATGTGACAACTCACCGTTCCTACCTTAGAAAAAATCATTCCAAATGCTAAACAATTTCCTGTGATTTAAAACTCATAAAAGGACTTGCAGGGTATCTTACCCAAGAGGGTAGACTAGACAAAAAAAGAAAAAAAAAAAAATTAGCCTCTATGAGTCTGCCAAGAAGATTGAACCACTAGAGGGACCCCAAACTAGATAACCATCAAAGTTCACTACTTGGAGTCAGGGTTAAGTTTGTGGATTGTCTAACTAACGCCTGAGCTTAGCATTGACTGGCCCATCATGGACCGACTCAAATTCGATTGTTGGCTTGGGATAACTGCTCAGATTCGTTCTTGGACATCGATCCAAATTTCCTAAATATGCCCAATTAGAATAAATATATTAAAACATTAAAAAATAATATAATAACAATATTATGTTAATAATATATGAAAGCTTGATTTGTTTCCTATTTCAGACTAGTCACTGCTGGCATTGCCAAATTCAAGTGCAAACTTCTTCTGTATAGATAATTTTTCTGAAGTGAAAACTTCTCAAATTCAACCAGCTGGGTTGTGCCAGGTCAAGTAACCAACATAAATCTTTAACATACTGGATTCAGCCCGTGCTTGTAGGAACAAAACAAGCTTGGCTTGACCCTATCAAGGTTGGCCTGGGTGGGTTTGGACAGGCTAGACCCAGTTCAAACCTGGCCTTTGCAAAGAACTCATCAGGGACCTTAAGGAGGGAATAAGGGTGACTAACACTGTGTAATGTGTTCAGAGAAAGAGCTCCACGTGAAGGAGATAGCCATGAAGTGCCAATAGCAAAGTGTGTCCTGCAGAGTATTGACCAAGAATGAATTGGCACTAGGATTTATAGTGGAAGGAGTCCATGAAGAAGAAAGAACATCCTCTGAGCAACAATAAGCAGCTTGAGAGGAGGAAGGAGAGGGAGCGGATGCTGTTTGAGGGTTGCAAGAGGGGTTAGGTTGGAAGATGCAATGTTGTTGGGTATGAGATCAAATGAAAAAAATTGAAGGGGAGAAAAAGAAAATGTAGGCCTAGTTATGCCATAAATGAAAAAGGTTAAAGTAGAATCAGGGGGAAAATTAGGGAGCATCAAAGTGGACAACTGACACACAATTGAGAGGAAGAGCTGAACGGATAAGCAGCTCAGAAAAAAAGGTGAAGTAGATCCAAGAACAGTAAGTTGGAAGGAGAGTCTATGCCTGACAGGCTACAATGCCAAATTAGAGGGCATTTGATTCCTCCTCTGTGGGGTGCCAAGAACGGAGTGTCCAGTTCCTAGCATTCCAAGAACAAGAAGAACAATTGTGGCCCAAATGGCACTCAACAGGACCTGTGTCCTACATTTGTATTGGCAGTTGATCCATGGCGAACACACGTCCACAGATGCATGAGTTGCATGACAAATGCATCTTAAGGATGCAGCAAAGAGCATTAGTCATACTCATACATGACATAGAGGAACAGTTTAGTGCATGAGAACCAATAATATGTGGGGTAGTGGGCTTGGAATAAGAATCTATATAACCTAATAATGCAGACTGCAAAGGAAAAATGATGGCAGGTAGCATCTCTTGAAGCAGTGAAGGATGAAAGAGAAGCCAATAGATGAACAAAGCTAGGGAATCTATTGCTGTAAAACCAGAAAAAGGACAACACAAAGGTGTTTGCTAGGAAAGCACAAACAAAAGGTCAAGGAAGAACAGAAAGGTGATAGCATCCGGAACCCAATACTTCCCCACCTTGAAGTCTGGGATGAAAGTGGCACCTTCTAAAAAAAGCAACTGAATCAACATTTGTCAGGGCATTTCAAATGCCTCCAAAACTACCTTAAGCCTTGAACTGCTATGCACAAATTACGGTTGCTCATGTCAAGAGCAGTGTTGTACGTATCGTACGATACGGGGCCGTATCGTACGATACGTATCGTACCGAAATGATTTTACGATACGATACACCCCCCGTATCGTGAAAATGGGGTGTATCGTCCCTGTATTGCACGTATCGTGCGATACAGGGCCCATATCGTACGATACGGGCCGATACGCCCCGTATCGTACGATACAGGAAGATTTCGCAAAAGAGGGCCCGAGTGTTAAGCTTATGTACATGGGATCGGGTCAGATAGACCCGATCCAATTCTTTTATTCTTTAGTACTCCACGCGCCCCAATGTACTAGGCGGTGGCATACTTGTGATTTTTCACTCTTTTGTGTACAATCTGTTGTAAGGTGATTAGGTCACTATTCTTTGATATAACAAAAGATTAAGGGATCGCAGGGCTCATTGCCGTCTGCACCTTTTGCCTCCATCGAACTATTCTCC
>JAANDH010001093.1:0-59440 GCA_011799765.1 Nymphaea thermarum
GCATGGTAGATATCTATGCTCCAGCTTGAGGGGGAGTGTTGAAGTTGAGGTAGTTTTTAGAATATTAAAGAACTTGACTTGAGGTAGTTTTTTGGAATATTAAAGAACTTGACAGTTCTTTAATTATTTACACAGAACTTTTCATTTACATTGTAATTTTGTTTTTACCCTAATTCTTCCTTAAGTAAGGGTTAGGGTAAGTGATGAATAACAAGTTGGATATGTTTTCTTCTCTCTCTTTCTCTCACGACAACACCTATAGTGTTTCATTCCTTCTTTGCTTGAACATATCCCATAGTGGCTCCTTTCTTACCAAACCTTCTCAATTTGGGACACTTTAATTTTATGTGTCCAGCTTCACAAACAATGGAAGCAAATAATTCTCTAATCTTCCAAACTGTTGGTCTATAAGGCTTAAATAGATTCTACGTTTTGGAATAGCCAAAACATTTTCATTCCTTTCCTTGAAGTGTGACTATGTTTTCTTCTATTATCAATTAGGCAAGAGCTTCCTGCATTGAAGAAAAACTAGCTTCATGAAACAACGATGCTTTGAATCCTCAAAATTCAGGTCTAGACCCTATAATAAATGTGTACAATGTTTTTTCTTGTCTCTTGAGTAAATGTCTTTAGGATCGTGCCCCTGGTGTTCAAATGTAATTAGCTCATCTGACAATTGGTCTAGTTTTCCAGAATATTTCTAAATAGATTTTTCTTGTTAAAAATTGGAAATTTTTATTGGATATTGTATTTAAGTGCGACTTTTAGATATGACAACAGTGTTGAGAAACCACAAGATAACCTTATGGTGACCAATCTTCCATTCCTTTACTTTTTCTCATAATCGATGACAAACTTTATTTCCTTCCAACTTTTTAGCTTTTGCGTCTAAGTTCTTGGTAAGAATGATCAAAGCTTCTTTTTAGAACCATTAATGAATCCCCAAAGGGGCCTTTTCCATCTATGTGATGCTCTATCATGACCATGTCACATAGTTTAGAAAGGTAAACTTAAGAATTGAAAGAGAAAGATGTCTTTTATCTTCCATGTAAGCAACTAAAATGGAAACAAAGGAAAGAAGAAGATTACAAAAACTTTGAGCAACTAGATCATGCATATCTCCACCTCTCAAAGCAAAATCAGCGCATGGAGATTCAGCCACAGGGAGATACACTTTCCTGGCCTGGAACAGTTTCCACAGATCAGCAGCCCACAGCTTTAGCAGCTCCAGAAGTCTGAATTTGGATCACTCACAGCTCATATCTAGCAACGTACAGCTTTATCAGTCTCAAGATGGAAACAACCAAAAGACTTGTACTTTACTAAAGGTCGCTTTTCCAGCGCTAGTAGCATGTAATGGTGTAGATACAAACAATAATTCTTATATCAAATCAATTAGATGTCAGAAGAGAATCACTCATAAAACAACAATTAGCTCATGTAATGATGTAGATACAGACAACAGTTGTATGTCATATGTCAATTAGATGTCGAAGAGAATCACTCATAAAGCAGCAAATAGCTCATTGTCACCAAGTCGCAAGTGGTTTGATTGCACTTTTTTTTTTTTTTTTTTTTGTAAATCTAATTCAGATCGAAATAACATCATGTCCAACTCGCCCTATAAGACATAACCGATGAAATACTCCAGCACAAAAGAATGCAGTACAGGAAATGCTTTAAAGTATACATTGAAGGAGGGAGAACAGTCAGACGGTAGAGCCTCTAATTGCTAGAGGGGCTGATTTCAGAAATACAAAAAGAACCAACAAAAATACCATTTCAGAAGAAGAATAAAATGAACATACAGAAGAAAAAACAGAAAACAACCCAACATATGTGTGTGTATATAATGGATAGATTTTCGACTTTTCATGTCAAATACGAAGAAAAGGTTTGAACTGTTAAAAAGTTCACAAGAAATGTCGACATCCACGAGTGTGCGTTGGACCTGATACTTATGCTTATAGAAGTATCTGTGTAACATAGGTTTCCAGTGCTAGTCTTCCTGAACTGGCTTTTGCCAAGTATTGGTCTAATGCAAGTCTTCCACTGCCGCCTAACCATTTTTACTTGTAGTATCCCATTTTTTTCATGCTCTGCTTCAAACTGATATTTGACACTTTGACTAGTTTCTTTAGATATGCATTGGCAGGAAACAATTTTGTATGATCACACATGAATATTATAGTAATCAAATTCATTGATTGTGAGGACGGCACAAATGTCTTGATACCTTTTCTTGGTTTGCAGGATGTTGCCATTGCTGCCATGGGGCCAATACAGGGCCTTCCTGACTACAACTGGTTCAGGCGCCGAACTTACTGGAACAGATACTAGGTTGCTGACAAATTTTGCTGGTATAAACGGGGCATTCAGTGGCTTATACACATTAACCATGGTTCCATGGTTGGATTTTTCCCCTTCCTATTGGAATTGTAACATTAGTTTCAGTCAAATAAACGGCATCTATTTATTAGTGCTCTGTTGCCAAACCTCCCAATGTGGATTCGTGTCTGGCAAGATTTCATTGTCCAAGCATCTTGGTTGCAAAATCTCAGCCGTCAGAGTTTGTTGTGCTCATGCAATCCCTATTTTCATTTCATTTCTTTGTTTTTGGA
The DNA here is from genome assembly GCA_011799765.1 of Nymphaea thermarum. Lineage (NCBI taxonomy): Eukaryota > Viridiplantae > Streptophyta > Magnoliopsida > Nymphaeales > Nymphaeaceae > Nymphaea > Nymphaea thermarum. Next base: position 2,622 of record JAANDH010001093.1, read on the forward strand.
CTGTTTGTTGGAGAGACCTGGGAGTTGCTTGATATGAAAGAGTTGTACAAAGTGGAGTTGGACCTGCAGCCACAAAAACCTGAAGAAAATGTCCTGGGTTGACATTTTTTTATTAAAAAAGTTCAAATAATAATTTTCAAATCGTAGTTCATCAATACTTACAGCTTATTCGGTGTCGACTTCACAAGATTTTTCGAGTGGCTATTCATTGTAGAACTAACTTTTATTTGCAAAAGCTCAGCCGGGAGTTTGTTGTGCTCATGCAATCTCTATTTTCGTTTTACTTCTTTTCTTTTCGACTGTTTGTTGGAGAAGCCTCAAGGGGCATAGCGTAGCTGGTCGGGTTAGGGGCTTGAAAAAATACAGGTCTCTAGTTTGATTCCCGTGGGCGCTATGTTCGTGTGTCTTAAGGTGGCATGGCGCGACATCCAACTTAAAGGGTGTCCCGTTCTATCACTGACACCGACGCAGGGGGAATGGGGGGGCCTTCGGGCTTCACTCGGGCGGTGGGATTTACCCTCTCGCTCACCGACTGTTTGTTGGAGAAAAATTTTCTTTATTTGTCGGCTTGTTGCATTAGGCAGCTGCTGACATATTTGGATGATGGATCACTATAGCTATAAAGGTTTATCAAATGTCATCAAACCAGACGTTCCAAGATAGCATTTCATTTATCTCAATATTAAGACAGATTTTGGACATTAAACTGATAAGAACAGAAAATTGTCTTCTTGTTTATGGTCTTCGGTTGTGGTGATTGCTGCAAGATGAGATGACTTGCATGTAATAGCTGTTTGCTATGCGCGCTTGATTTGACTTTATTTTTTCAAGGGTAATCATCAGTTATTGGAAAGCAGAAGCTGGTGCTTAATAACCTCATATCTAATCTAAACTGATATCCCCGGGTGAGTCAAGTTTCTTTGGGACTTGGGTAGGCCTGCTTTCAGCTAGCTTTTTAAGTTTTCTCAGGTTCATCAGGAAAGTTTAGGTATGCTTGGAAAATGGATACGCAGCATTGGGACCGTAAGGGGTCATTGCATAGCCTTTGCGTGCTAGATCGACGTCCACACCTTGAGATCCATGTGTCCCTTCTTTTTGTACAGAATGGAGCATGTGTAGGCTACGGGGATAGCGTACTAGACATGGAAATTCTGGGCCATCGGCCGAAGTGCGCTCTGTACCTTGACGTGGTTCGTTTCTATGACAAGTAAATGGACACAAAGAAGGAAAATCGTTGGATAATTTTTCCCTCTGTTTGATGTTCTCAGTCGAGATTTCCTTCTATTGAATGCCAATTTTGATATTCCTTCAGATTTTTTGGGTACTCTTAGTGATTTCTATTCTCTACTTGAGTTTTTAAAATTTTACCTGAAAGTGTATTGATTTAACGTTTGGAATGGTTCCAGCAATGCCATCTCTTGCGTTTTTAGGGTTGTATTCGAATAGATGTATCTAAACATGGTCTTAAAGCATGCGAAAAGACCGCTCCACCACAATCTGATGAACCATGATCTTACGAGTACGAATAATTACGAAAATTCAAGCTACTGTTGGTCACATAAAAAGTGTTCATCATGAAATATGATGATCCGAGAAAAATTCAGAAGTCAGAGACTACGGTCGTGTGCGGATAATTTTTTTAAAAGGACTTAGAAGTAAGGATTCTTGGGCAATCATACCAGCTTACATCAGAAGTAAGGGTTCTTGTGTAGTCATAACCAGGAAAAAGTTATACTATGTTCTACAAGTGAGCTATACGTTGTCAAAGAAGAAAAATAAAAAAAACCAATGCTTCCTCTGGAGTATTAGATGATTAAAGAAGTAGTTGCAGCTTATATCAGAAATAAGGGTTCTTGTGTAGTCAAACTCAGGAAAAAGTTCAATTGTGTTCCACAAATGTGTTACACATTGTAAAAGAAGAAAAAAAATCCAATGCTCAATCTAGAGTATTAGATAATTACAGAAGTAGTGGCAGCTTATGTCAGAAGTAAGGGTTCTTCTACAGTCATACACAACAAAAAATTCTATTGTGTTCCACAAATGAGATACACATTGTAAAATAAGAAAAAAAATCCAATGCTCATTTTGAAGTGTTAGATGTTTACATAAGTAGTTGTAGCTTACATCAGAAATAAGGGTTCTTGTGGGATCTATAGTGTTACACAAATGAGCTACACATTGTAAAAGAAGACAAAAACCAATGCTCTTTCTGAAGTATTAGATGATTACAGAAGTAGCTGCAACTTACATTAGAAATAAGGGTTCTTGTGTAGTCATGCCCATGAAAAAAGATGATCTATTGTGTTTCGTAAATGAGCTCCACAATGTAAAAGAAGAAAAAAAATCCGACGCTCCTTCTAGAATATAAAATGATTACAGAAGTAGTTGCAGTTTACATTAGAAGTAAAGCTTCTTTTACAGTCATACTCAAGAAAAAGTTCTATTGTGTTCTAGAAATGAGCCACATATTGTAAAAGAAGGAAAAAAAAATCCAATGCTCTTTCTGGAGTATTAGATGATTACAAAAGTAATTTCAGTTTATATCAGAAGGAAGGGTTCTTGTGCAGTCATACCCAGGAAAAAGTTCTGTTATGTTCTACAAATGAGCTATACATTGTAAAAGAAGAAAAAAAAATCCAATGCTTTTTATGGAGTATTGGATGATTAAAGAAGTAGTTGTAGGATCAAAGGCGAAGGTTCATGTGCGACTAAGTAAAAAGTTCTATTGTGTTCCACAAATGAGCTACACATTGTAAAAGAAGAAGAAAAAAAAAACAAATTTTCTTCTAGAGTATTAGATAATTACAGAAGTAGTTGTAGCTTACATCGAAAGTTACTATTCTCGTGCAGTCATACACTGGAAGTTCCTATTGTGTTCTACAAATAAGCTACACATTGTAAAAAAAGAAAAAAGTTCCAATACTCCTTCTAGAGTATTGGAGGATTACAGATATAGTTTCTTCTTACATTTGAAGAAATGGTTCTTGTGCAGTCATAGCTTGGAAAAAGTTATATTGTATTCCACACATGAGGTACACATTGTAAAAGAAGAAAAAAATCCAATACTCCTTCGAGTATTAGATGATTACAGAAGTAGTTGCCTAACATTAGAAGTAAGGGTTCTTGTTCAGTGAAAAAGTTCTGTTGTGTTACACAAAATGATCTACACATTATAAAAGAAAAAAAAAAATCCAATGCTCCTTCCAAAGTATTAGATGATTACCTATGTAGTTGTTGCTTACATCAAAAGTAAGGGTTCTTGTGCAGTCATCTCAGGATAAAGTTCTATTGTGTTCCACAAATGAGCAACACATTGTAAAAAGAAAAAAAAAAATCCAATGCTTCTTCTAGAAGTATTGGGTGATCACATAAGTAGTTGCAGCTTACATCAGCAGTAAGGGTTCTTGTGCAGTCATACTAAAAAAAAAAGTTTTTTTGTGTTTCACAAATGAGCTACACATTCTATAAATAAAAAACCAATGCTTCTTGGAGTATTTAATGGTCATGGAAGTGATAATAACTTACATCAGGAATGAAATAAGACATCGTTGGTCATACAGTTGATCATGTTTATGGCAAGTTTTGTTCCTGCTAATGTGCTTATCTTAATCTAGGTTGTGGAATGGAGGCCTGATTTTAGATGCAGCCACAATATTTGTGTAGAGTTTCTTAAAATACTCTTTTTAACAAGTCTAATATGATCAAATAGAAGGAGTCTCTATAGACAAAGCAAAGTGATTTCTTAATCAGATTTTTTTTTTCATATCCGACTTTTACGGATTAGTTCTGGATATCCAATTCAAACTGAATATATTGACATCCCTACCTCCGAGTGCCAGATATCAACTTAAAGCAAATGAACAAATGATTAATAGGCTTCTTTTCCTTACAAAGGCAGCACTAATTGGTCAGCTGATTCCCATCATCTATAGTCTATCCAAGGTGGGCAAACACTTGTTAATTTCAAGGTAATATGTTGGTTTGTAGGGTGAAGTTGTGGCTTCTAGATCCTCCATTGTTGCATAGCTTCAGTATCATTCCGATGAGATATTGGTTTTGGATTTCAGAAATGACATCTAATCGGATTTGGTTATTCAGGTTTTGAATATGATTAATGATATATCTAATTCAAACTTATTTGAAAGGTCAGGACTTGTTTGAAAGGTCATGACTCATTGCAAGCCATTAGTACTCACTGGCAATTCTGGAAAGGAAAGGTTGCAATTAGATGCCATTAATGCTGACCATCAACCAATGCCATTAGTGCTGACCATATCACAAATTGTAATTAGATGCCATTAATGCTGACCATCAACCAATGCCATTAGTGTTTCATTGAAGACCAATGACAATTATTTGATCTGTTGACGTCCCTATCTGGAGGTTCGTATCTACTTCATTTTTAATACAAAAATATGCTTGTGGGCAATCATCTCTTTTAATGTGGGATGGCTAATAGGGGCGAGGGTATTAATTTCCTCTTGTAACATAGGAAAACCTAGCAAATGAAAACCCTAGCTCATCATGATGTTCAAGTGGTGAGTGTCCAAAGGGATTAGGGAACCCATGTTGGGAAATGCCAATATGTTATGAAAGGAGGGAAGGTGAAGGACTTGTGCATAATATTGGTAGATTTATGGAAACAAGGGATCTCCTTTCATTTATTGATCCTAAAAAAGAAGGCAACCATGATGATTGGATTGGTGTAGGGAAATAGGAAACCTCCTTTCGCTTGTTGATCCTCAAAAAGAAGGCAAACATGAAAATTGGATTGGTGTTATTCTCGTTGAAAGGGTGGGCATCAGGCTGGCTCAAAGCTCCACAAAGTCGGGTTCGGGCTGGCACAAAAGGCTCGAATGTCAATTTTATACCCATTGGATACTTGGTTTGATGTCGATTCATATTTGAAAATACCATCATCACGGATGGGAGGCAGTGGGCGCCCCTCCCTCCACTAGTGGTTTTCCCTCTCTGCCTCAAGTGGAAAGGGGGAACCCCGACCCCCTCTTGAGTTCTTTGGGCTGGTCTCTTAAGAGACCGGTTCAAACCAACTCGCGCCATGGACCTGATTCAAATTCATATCGCTCGATTCATGGTTATTTGGATTCAAATCAGGGTCCAAATTACCTAAATGTTCTTTTGCAACCCGGTTTGGATCCAACGGTATCCCCTAATCTAATCCAAACCTATATTTCTAGCATGTAACCTACCCACAAGGCCTAACCTAGACCATAATCAGACCTGGAACTCACCCCCACTATTTTTTGAACCGGGTCAAAACCAGACCCATCCTCTTATGGATTCTGGATCGAGTTGAATCTAGCCTACCGTCCACAAAACCCGATCCAAAATCTAACCCAAACCACTCTGGGTCCGATGAATAGTTTAGGAGCAAACCCGATCCAAAACCAATCGAACCTGAACCCTTATCCAAAACCCCTATCTAAGTTTGTCCTTAAACCCAACCTTATCACACCCCAAACCTGTTCCCAAATCCATACCCATATCCTTATCTGACGGCCCGTGTGACCCAAGCCCCAAATCCAGTTCCATTTTGTGCAGGTACAATTATGGAGCTGCCACCTCCTTAGGGTCCTTAGCAGAGGTGTCAGCAAATGGATCCCCTCACAGATCGAAACCGCCCGAGGCCACCTTCGGTTGATCCGCAATGACACTATATGCAGAGGCCGTGAACAACAACGACTCAGCCTACTCAGGTGAACAGGATGATGACGAGTTTTGGCACACGCATCCAGCAAACCGGTTGACCATCGACACAGGCGAACTACAAATCGTTTGGATCGCCCCACCAGATTTGGGGTGAAGCTAGACCTTACAGAGTTTGTTGGGCGATTCGATGTACATGAGTACTTTGACTAGGCATATGCAGTCCAGTTCTTCTTCGACTATCATCAGGTAGAGGAGCATCACGAGGTACTGATAGTTGCGGCCATGTTGCGGGGACTTGCTTAGACTTGGTGGTTCAAGTTTTAGAGAGCGTGTGAGCGATCGGTGCAGGCTTGCGGTGAGATGTAGAGATGGATGCAAGCCAAATTTGTACCTTCAAATCACGCTAAGAGAGCACACAAGGAATACCTGAATCTACGTTAGAGCTCGAGGTCTGTAGCAAATTATACAGTAGAGTTTCATCGACTATCACTATGTGTCCAGATTGTGGAGACTGAGCATCAATAGGTTGCCAGATATGTTTATGGTCTTCATCCCTCTATTTCTGATGAATTTAATTGTGCCAAAGTAGAGACTCTAGATTAGGCAAGCAGTTATGCAATGAACATAGAAGAAACCTTGAAACGTAAGCATGAAGCCCAAGTGTCGAGCGGTGACACTTTGTACCGCCTCAAGTCCGGTCTTCCAACTAGGGGAGCTAGCTCCTCGAAGCCTGTCGAGTCAAGACATGTGCCACCTTTCCCAAGTAAGGGTGAACGATTGGGTCCAGCCTATAACACTCAGTCTAAAACTCGTAACTCAGACCAACCCATCCATTGTTTTAGATGTCATGAGCTAGGTCACTTAGCTTCAAAATGCCCAAATTCACAAAAGAAAACTCATTTAGCAGAGACTATAGGGAACTATCGAACTCTAACAGGAAGGAAGTATCAAGTGGCTCGTTTGAAGCGAGTTCTGATCAAGGTGATATTGTACACTTTGATGGTGATGACATAAACAACTTTTTATCGATTCGTCACATTATGATGAAACCAAAGGGAAAATCAGATTCTTCATGGTTGCATAGTAATATTTTCAGGACTCGGTGCAAGTGTGAAGGATATATATGTGACGTGATCATTGACAGTGGTACATGTGAAAACCTAGTTTTGCAGGATTTTGTTTTTACCTTGGGTCTAAAACCCGAGAAGTGCACTCAACCTTATAAGATGGCTTGGTTTAAGAAGGGAGAAGAAGTTCATGTCTCCCAACGGTGCTTGACAAGAATTTCTATGGGGCCTCACTACCTGAATGAGATATGGTGCGATGTCATTCACATGTCACATTCTTCTTGGTCGACCTTAGCAGTATGATTGGAAGACCATTGATGATGGGCAAAAAAAATATTTACTCCTTTAAGGGTCAGAGAGTTGTCATGCTGCCTACTAAGGAAGCTACAACCCAGGGAGTTAGGCATCCAATACAACCTTCTAACTTTGTGGGACTATCTCATAAAGAATTCTTGGATTACTATGAAGAATATGGATTTTGTTACGCTTTGGTTATTAAACTTGTGACTATGATCTCGTTCAGCATTCCAAAAGAGGTAGCACCACTTCTTTCTGAGTTCCAGGATATTATGCCCGATGATCTGCCTCATGAATTGCCACCAAACTAGGATGTTCAACATGCTATAGACTTTGTTATGGAAGCCAGCTTGCCCAACCTACCAGCTTATCGAATGAACCCAATTGAGCATGCTGAGTTGCATAGGCAAGTGAATGAATTGCTGCAAAAGGGTCACATTTGAGAGAGTGTTAGTTCATACTGACTCCAAAGAAAGATGGTACGAAATGGATGTGTGTGGATAGTCGAGCTATTAATAAGATTACTATTAAGTACCATTTCCCCATTCTTAGGTTGGATGATATGTTAGATATGCTAGCAGGAGCTCAAGAGTTCTCAAAGTTTGATTTGAAATGCATGTACCATCAGATAAGAATCTGAAAAGGGATTAATGGAAAACCACATTTAAAGCACGAGATAGACTCTATGAGTGGCTAGTCATGCCCTTTGGATTGTCTAATGCACTAGCACCTTCATGAGCATCATGACGCAAGTCCTTCGGCCGTACCTTTGAAAGTTTGTTGTAGTGTACTTCGATGACATTCTGGTTTTTAGTCTCACGGTTTTCGATCATCTTGGTCATCTGTGTCAGGTTCTAGAGACTTTGTATAAGGAAAAGTTATTCGTCAATGCTAAGATATGCAGTTTCCTCGCTTCGAACCTTGTCATTTTAGAGTTTATTGTTTCATAAGGAGTACAAGCTGATCCATCTAAAGTGCAAGGTATCATGGAGTGGCCATCGTCGAAGACAGTAGCCAATGTTAGGAGTTTTCATGGTCTAGCCACTTTCTACAGTAGATTCATCTAAAACTTCAGCACCATCATGGCTCCTAACACAGAGTGTCTGAATGGTAAAACTTTTAGGTGGACCCCAGCGGCTAAGGATGCCTTCTTCACTATTAAGGATCGTAGAATGTGATGCTTCCAAGGTTGGAATTGGAGCCGTGCTTAGCCAGAACAAAAGGTTTGTTGCTTTCTTTAGTGAGAAACTAAATGGAGCAAAATGCTAGTATTCTACCTATGACTTAGAATTCTATCTATGGTGCGGGCACTTCGGTATTGGAGGTACTATTTAATCTATAAAAATTTTGTCTTGTATACAGATCATGAGGCACATAAGTATCTCCACAATCAAAAGAAAATGAGTGCATGTCATGTCAAGTGGGTCAATTTCTTGCAAGAATACACCTTCTCTATTTGTCATCAATCAAGAAAGCTCAATAGAGTTGCAAACGCCCTCAGTAGAAAGAACAACCTTATGATGTCCATGTCCGTGGAGGTAGTTGCAACTGAAAGCTGTAAGGATATATATCATCTTGACCCAGATTTCAGCCACATTTAGGTCGAGTGTTCTACTGCCTCTCAACTACTGGATTTCAAATTTTCCATTTACAATCGCTACCTTTTCCATGGTAATAAGTTTTGTATCCCTCAATACTCATTACGACTAAAGCTTATTGCAAAACTCCATGGTGACAGAATGTCGGGACATTTTGGGCAGGATATGTCATATTCCTTGATGGATGAACGCTACTATTGGCCCAAGATGAGAAATGATGTTATTAAGTTTGTTTAAAGTTGTCGTACTTGCCAAATTGCAAAAGGGCATTGTCAAAACAGTGGGTTGTATACTCCTCTACCTATTGCAGACAGGTCCTAGGAGCATGTTTTTATGGATTTAATTGTTGGGTTTTTCCTGACGTTTCGTGCAGTAGATTCAATCGTAGTGATTGTAGACAGACTCTCGAAAATGGTTGTTTTAATTCCTTGCAAGCGGACGATAGACGCGTCACTGGTTGCCGCTTACTATTTCAAAGATGTGGCATGGTTTCACAGACTTCCTCATTCAATCACATCGGATCAAGATACAAGGTTTTTGAGTCATTTTTTGTGTTCATTATGGTCTCTCCTAAATACTAAACTTCAGTTCAATAGTGTTTACCATCCTCAACCGATGGCCAAACTGAGGTAGTGAATAGAATTCTAGAAAACTTACTTCGGTGTCGTGTGGGAGAGAACGCAAAAACCTGGGAGTTAGTACTACCACAAGCTGAGTTTGCATATAACAACTCAGTCATTCCACAAAGAAGACTCCTTTTTAAATGGTCTATGGTTGGTCCCCGAACCATATTGTTGATTTATCTCCAGTACCCAGTGTTAGAGAACATGCTCCGGCAGCGCTTGATACTATTGAGTATATGTGTGATGTCCATAGTCAAGTGAAATAGAAGCTTTAGGAGAGTTATGAAACCTACAAGTCCCTTGTTGATCGGAGTCGTAGACCTGTCAGTTTTGAAGTAGGTCAACAAGTCTGGCTCTACCTGTAACCTAACCTGAGCGATGTCCTATCGATACAGTAAGTTAAGTCCTATGAAATATGGCCCTTTCTGCATCCCTTACCGTCTAGGAACAAATGGTTATCTGCTTGAGCTTTCCGAGAATTGACAAATTTGGTTCATCTTCAATGTTTCTGATATGTTTCCCTACTCTAGTGACAATAATTCGTCAGAGACGACTTCTCTCCAACCCAGGGAGAATGATGCAGAGCATGACCAGACCCAACACGTTCTCGGTTCCAATTCTCCGCCTCAGGTCCCACCTCCACGCTTTAGTACAGATCATGAGTCTTCAGCTGTGGAATCCCCTACAGAACTGGAGCATTGTCGTGATGAGGTGCCCCTGCATAGATACTCGAGGCGCACCAAGGGTTGAATTGTGATTTTGCTTTACATAAATGCATTATTTTGAAATCCATTTTGTAATTATATTCAGTTTGTAGCTATGTGAATCCATTTGGATTCAGGTACCTATTTAGGACCCGACCCATTACTTTCTCTCGTCCATATAAATGGGTGATGATTTATTTTGTAAAGATATTTTTGAAGTTATCGAAGAAGTAATTGTTCCTTTTTGTTGTTTTGTCATTTCTTTCACTTTGTCGCTTAGCATCTTTGCTTTTTAGCTATCGTAACTTTTTGTTGTCGCTTTGCAAGCTGAGCTTGCATCATAGGGTCTCCCCGCCAAAGACCTCTTTGGCTAGCAAAAAAATCCTCTTCTCTACCATTTATAAGAACTGCAAAAGATGGGGAGGTGGCACAAGTCATCACTCCATCAATCCATTCTTTGGAAAAATTTAGTTTCACCAAAGTAGTTCTAATAAAATCTCACTCTACCCTATCATAAGCTTTCTTCAAATCTAATTTCAGCAAGACAGAACTTCCGTTTCTTTTGTTTATACTATGCATCAACTCATAAACATAGAGGATTTGACTTTGAATAAATCAATTTGGTAAAAAGACCCCTTGCTCTACCCCAATAAGACGACACATCAGTTTTCTCATTCAAGAGACCATGACCTTAGTTATACTCTTATACAGATTATTACATAAAGCAATGGGGCGCATATTCCTAACGCCTTGGCTCAATGGAACTTCGGAATAAGAGAGATGTGAGTCTTATTCACAGTTGATACCAACTTTCCAGTTTTAAAGAAATCAGCAATAGCAAGGTAAATATCCTCACCTACCAATGGTCAGAAATTTTTATAACTCAATGCCATGTCCATCAAGACCAAGAGATTTGCCATTAGAAGTACTTGGCCAACTGGTCATACTTCAGTCCTGCACAAAAGCTGCAAAAGAGAGACAACTGGACCTGCAATATAATCTGTCATATCATTAGACAATATAGCTATATTAGCAAACATATTCAAAAAGTAATCTTTACAAACCACAAACATGGAAGCAGGGTCTACACAACGTTGTCATGCCATTCCAGCTCAACAATTTTATTACATTGTCGTTTATTAACAACATAATTGTGAAAGAAAGAGGAGTTTTTATCCCCATCTTTCAACCATCGAGTTCCGCAACTTTGTTTCCAAGATGCTTCTTCCTCCAATAGACAAAAATCCAACTCTTCAGGAAGGATTAATTCGTATTGGACATCATAAGAACACCCAGGGCATAAGCTGATTGAAGTCTGTTCAATTCACGCAGGACAGCCGAGCTTTTCCGATTAAAATCACCAAAAAGTGATTTGTTTCATGCTGCCAATTTTTTCCGAACAGCTCCTAACTTCCCTACAACCCTTATCATTGGGCATCCACGAACAGGAAATTCTCCATCCTTCTACTACTGCATAACAGCTTTCTCCAGCTAACACGTTTGAAATTTAAATTCCTTTCCCCACCATTTGAGAAGCATCTCCCCACAAAGAGACTACAAGAGCACTATGATCAGAAACTTCCTTCGGGAGAATTCTGAAAGGGAACCACCAATCTCTTATTTGCCACCAAATATTATTTAAAAGAACCCAATCTAAACGACATTGCACATTGTGAATCCATAACGGAACTTTCAAAGATTCTTCCACAACTAAAGAGTCCCCTGGACACCATTGGCTCATTACGAGGATCCTGAGAATCTATAACCAGAAAAGAACCTATACTCAGAAAGGAGAAACGTGGGTTACGAATTTCCTTTCATAAATTCTTCAATCCCCCCACTATTAAAGAGAAATCCATGTTTCGAACGGAAGACCCTACAAAACATCCAATGAAATGGGGCCTTCATTTCCTCAAGAATTTTTTATGAAACCCTAATCCGTGGGCGACCATTAATCGTTGAAACTTGGAGAGGATCACCCTCAAGATTTCGTTCTACCGGAGACGCCTTCAGCAACACAAACCATGACCCTCCCTTCCACGGCTTACCCGGGAGAGATCTAAACCTCCCCCCTCGAGGGCTCTCCCCTTTCTTCCGTTGGCTTACAAAGTTTTATTTATTGCGGTAGATTCTTAATCTGAACATGGAGCCCACATTTAGAAGGGATACGGAACTTTCAAAGGTATTATCCATTTCTTTTAGTACACAATGAAAATGAATTCTGCTTTTTAAAGTTGGGTTCATCACGTCTACATTTTTTAAAGAATCTAAAGCAACTTACAATTTCTCTGTATAATTTAAAAGGGGTAGGTGGAGCAGACAATACTATCAACGCACAATTCATTTTTCTATATATAAGTAAAATGTACCCTTTCGGAGTTGTATTTACTTTTGGTTGACTTTCAAGACCATCAACCTTACTCTGTATTTTAAAAGCGATAAGCTCAACAGTCGTATTTTTGGGTGGTTCTTATCTTTAATGAAGACTTGTCAGATTCCTCCAGCAGATCGTGCTAGAAGATCATGCCATAACATCCCGTGTCATTATATATATATGTGTGTGTGCTCTAAATAAGTTTAATAATTTGGGATTATTTGGGATTATTTGTGGATATGTAAAATGATCTCTAGAAGACAAAAAACCTCTCAGGCTGTTGAGAGAACTTATTCATAAATCGATAGTAAAGAAACTCGGTGAAAATTATTGGAAGGCGTCAATCGAAGAACAGGACAAGTAATTTTAACAATATCAAAAAATTAAATGTGCATTTTGTTAAGTTTTTAGGTACATTTTTACTAAGAATGTAAATTATCGTTCAAACACTACAATTGCAGATGGTAATTTTTAATAGAATATTTGTCCCACCTTATAACTTTCCACTACGATCATTCTACAGTATATTAGAGAAGCAGAGGGATGCAAAGGAAAACCTTAAACAGTTCTGCCACTTTGTTGTCTTAGCTTTCCCCTAGTGTTCTCATCGTAACACCCTTTACGCCCTGTTTGGTAGGAGGGAAAGGGAGGGATTGCCCAATCCCTCCTTTGTTTGGTAAGCTAATTAGAAAGGAGAGAAAGGGAGGGAAAGAGGCAAAACCTGTTTGGCAAGGAGGAGAGTGAAAGGAAAGGAAAGGGAGGGGAGGGATTGTGTAGTGTAATTTCTTTCCCTCTCAATCCCTCCCAAATCGGATGGATTGGGAGGGAAAGGAAAGGGAGTAAGTGAAAAAATAGTAACTGCCCACAATACCCCTCCCCTTCTCTTCCCTTCCCTTTCCTTTCCTTCCCCTCCATTTCCTCCCCTTTCTCTCCCCTTCCGTTTCCTTTCCTTTCCCTCCCTTTCCTTTCCTTTCCCTCCCTTTCCCTCCCTTTCCTTTCTCTCCCTTTCCCTTCTACCAAACAGGGCCTTAGTTAGAAACAATAACAGGGGCTTTAATCAATACTAAAAGTTAATTTTATAAGCAGCTTAAACTTGAGTATCTCTCAAGTTCAGGAGAAAAATAGAAAAGAGCAATTTGTCGTTCTTTGACAGAAAAAGAAAACTTAATACAGTATTTTTCAATGTTTTGCAGAAATTTAAAAAAAGGGATCGTAAGAGGGAGAAAGAGACGAAAACAATGACAATAATAATCTTGAAATTATCTGAAACTGAGGCCTGTTATAAGTTAAGAATTCATAACAATGTTGAAAAATTATGGAAACCGTTACTCAGGCATGCCGGCCAAAAGATTGCCTTTGCCACGTTCAATCCGGATGGCAATGCAGCTAAAGCTGGTTTGTTCATTATTGTTGTCCCTCATATACAACAGTTTTGAGAGTGTCGGACGCTTTGCTTCTTGGTCCTGTTCTGCTGGGGAGACAACTCTCACAGTAGCACTGATTAGATGGAGACGACGTGTAAGAAGAAGCTTAAGAAGGCCACCTGATGTTCTTTTCCAAGAACTCCACATTGTTCGGCGGCAGAAATAGCATCCACTTCCAAACTTTAACCCCACCAATGACATAAATTAGCTCCTTATGAAACTGGAACAGTTTGTTACGTTCCATGAATCTGACCTACAAACTAGGACAAATTCACAAGACATCATGCTATAATATTTCATGAATCGACTCAAATTTTTGTGCATATTCAGCAATGAAAACAGCTTGTTACAAATCTTCCCCAAAAGATTAGGACGAGTTCATAAAACATTGTGTTATGAACCCAACTTTTAAAGCACCCAATCTTTTTCATAAATCGCAACACATTTGTTACCATCGCCGAACAGCCCTCCATGGGATGAGGTATTCCCAGGAACAAGCTATCAATTACCCAATTAGTCCCCTTCCAGCCATTTCTGTTCAGTTTTACGCATTCTTCAATTTTTTTTTATCAATAAAGGTTGATGACGTATTTCCTCATTTTTTTTCATCAACAAAGGTTAGCAGCCTTCGTCAGCAGGTTTGCTGCGGGAATCGTAGTAATAAAATAATCTTGGAAATTTTCCCAATTGTTAAAACAAAATCCATAAGCGAGGCTTTAGAGACAAGGCGTAGAGGCCACTAAACTGATTTTATCTTTGCTTCAGATATGTACTGTACATGGCTAAATTTTTCGATGGTGCTCGGTTTTCATCCATCACAAAAAAAACAGGATGAAAATTCTCGAGATACATTTACAAGTGCAGAACCATCCCCACGTAATAGTATACCCAAACTGATACATTTACAAGTGCAGCACCATCCCCACGTAATGGCAGACCCAGACTGATCTATTGGTGCCCGGCATTTATTTTGAGAGCAACGCCACCAGAATTTTACATCATGTTAAACATCGAAGTGGTTCACTTGACCCACAAGCCTTTGCAGTTAACATGGCCCCTCCAATCCCCAACAAATCCAATAAGCTAACCTGACTCCAGCTGGACTGGTAGTACTCAGCTCAGCCAGGCACCCATGCCGAATCCTTTTCAGAAAAACCAGTTTCCTGGTCTTACGGCCATTTCGTTCATGGCGGGGTGAAGCTTAATGGGAGATTAGTATCTTCCTCCTAACTCATTTACTTCTATTTCAGTCTTCTGATCTGCCATGTGTTCACCAGACCCTGGCCAAAACAACCCAACAGCCTTCAGAATGTCCAGGAGTTCTCAGGCCACAAACACCAGAATTCGAAAGTTTTACCAATTCAAGAGAGGTAGTCAACAAAATACTCAACACCAGATTCTGGAAACTAGACTGCGCCGTTCCTATGCCATCTTTCTCCATCAAACAGACCTAAGACCACCGGAACCACTGACCATCAGAAACCTTCTCTTGGTTGTCAGTTCTTCGCAAATTTCTGCAACATCCTTTACTTTCTTGATGAGCTCCTCTAAACCATTCACACCAAAGCTCTGGTAGTTCAGTGACTTCTTGTACCTCTGCTCATATAGTGCTTCAAAACTGCCCACCAGTATCCGGCAAGAATAGCTGACAAGAAGCTCTTGCAGTTCCTCCTTGAACCGATCCAGACAGGCATCTGCAACTGCTTTTAATGTAGAACCAACATTGCCGACGGGGATCTCTAGGTTCCTATCATCTTGTCCGCTCCCCCTTTCATCATCTGTTGATTCATCGGAGTAACAGCCCATGTTCTGAAATCCAGCACATAATAGCTCATTCCCGTCACAGCTGATGCTCTCTTCCCGTACAATTCCTTTACCTTTTCTCTCCCTTCTTGAAGAACCTGCAGAAGGATTCAAAAATCTTTGGCTTCTTTCAGCAGATGAACGAAGTGTTACAAACTTTCGGTTTCCCTTTCCCTCCACAGTCACAGCATCAGCCATTTTCTTAAGAAGATCCACAAGCTTACAAGAACCATATTCAGACACATATAATGGCCGGCCAAACATTTTTTGATATTCAGACGGCAAGCGGACCAGCTGCAAGCAGCCAGCTGATAACTCGAGCAGCTTCACAATTTGGCCCTTCAGACCCTGAATATCACCTGGCTGCACCCAATGATCATGCTGCAATTCATTTAGGTCACCCGAAGCAGCCATGGGCAAGTCATTTAGCACTGGGGGCAAACTCTGCGACCTTGAACCAGAACATTGTGGCAAACTGATAGCATTGCTGCTGTATTCAGACAATGAATGTGCAGCCCTTATAACATCTCTTGAAACATGACAAGATGCATCAAGATAGTACAGTTGGCTGAAGTTTGACCTCATTGTGCATCCACTATTTGGTAAACCCTGATAGATGATCGACTCATCTTCTATTTGAGAATCAGGGTTCTCAGTCAAATGAGAAGGTAAGGCATGAAGGACATCTGCCCCATACGCTGTATGGGACTTTGCAGGCATAAAGCCTTCCCCTCTGGCCACACTTGGCCAATCCCAGACAAATCTGCCTGCACTGCTCAAAGCAGAGGACACACTAACCTTAGCTGGGATGGCAAGGACGATTGTGTATCCACGTTGGCCTAATATGTGCAAAGCTGGAGCAAAATCAACATCACCTGAGATCAGCAAAATTGATGATGGAGGAGGATTGTCAAGAGCAAACAGAAACATGTCCACCAATATAGCCTTATCAGCAGCATCCTTTCGGCCATTAGGAACATCAACAAGTTTCACACCAGTTCTTTGGCAACCTTCTCTGAGTCGCCTGGGAAAAGCATTGAAATCACCATAGGCAGAGAAGTGAGTTACAGCTCCATTGACCACAGGGTGCAACCTTAATGCCATTCTGATGTTTCCAGCAACATCTTCTGGACGCACATCATTAGGAACAGGGCAGTTCTCAATATCCCAAAGAATGGCAACAGGCCCCTGAGGAACCTTGCTTTGCTGATTGTTTGCAATAGATGGCGCCATATTAAAGTCAGCAATTTGGGAAAGACTGGGGCTCGAGCAATCAGGACAGGAAACCAAGGATGAACTGGCAGCTGAAGTCATTAGTGCTCCAACCTGAACTTCTATTAGGTCAGCCAAAAAGAAAACTGAATCAGGATTGCATTGGAGGAAAGCCACAGGAAAAAGGTCAATCAACATAAACAGTAAAGATGAAAGGTAGGGTTTTTTTTGCAACAGGTACAGAAGTGTATAATAATTATCATGCATGCAGCGATACACAGATACATTCACAGAATAGTTACAATTATAGTAACAGAAAACACGTTTTTTTTGGAGAAAAAGCGATAAATTAATTAAATGTTCATTTTTGACGCATTTTTTCAGTTTTTCTAATGCCAAACAGTTTTCTTTTCATTTTCTATTTTTTATTTGCTGCAGATCAAATTATCTTTTGATGTTTTTGTTAATAGTTTCACTTATTTTATTTTTTCCCCACTTTTAGTTTTTCAAAATTTTTAAAAATTTACCTTATTTTTCCCTTTCTTTCAAGCTCGCCATATTATACCCGAGAAAAACCTCGCCATTTAAAACTTCGAGACATTATTTGTGACTATGGTTACAAATAACGTCTCAGAGTTTTAAACGCCAAGGTTTTTCTCGGGTATAATACAGCGAGCTTGAAAAAAAAAAGAGAAAAGTACGGTAAATTTTTAAAATTTAAAAAAATTTAAAAAAACTAAAAATAGGAGAAAACTAATAACATAAGCATCAAAAGATAAGCAGATTTGCAACAAATAAAAAATAGAATATGAAAAAAAAAACTGTTTGACATTAAAAAACTGAAAAAAATGAAAAAACTGAAAAACATGGAAAAAAAACACTTTTTTGGTTTTTTAACGCATTTTTTTTAATTTTAAACAGCTAGTTAATTTATCGCATTTTTTGGCGTTTTTTTTTTTTAAAAAGGTGTTTTCTGCGACTATGATTCACAGATAGAGATATTTAAGTGTATGTCCTAGTGGCTGATGAAAACCACTGACTAGATAACAATGAAGAAAACAAACCTCAAACATGCCGACTATACTTTCTTGAAACAAATAAACTGCAATTTGGATTCTGAATGAAAGCGGACCTATAAGGCGCTAAAATACTCACGCCACCTTTCTCAAGTTCTTTATGGTCATTTCTCTGTAGTTAATGCATCTGCTCATGCTCAATGCTGATTCCTCATTGTCAGCAACAAGACTTTGTTATATTGGGAAAGGAGATTAAAAATGGATCTATGTGCATATATTTGTCCTCATAATATTTCTTAATCAAATGGATCCTTAAACCCCAGCATTCGTCTTTCAGTTTCGGTTTTGAGATAGTAGAAACCACATCAAAATCTACCTCTGCCAAACTTACTAGTTGGATGCTAGAGCTTATAAATAAACCAAGTGCCAAACTCTTAAAACATGCCAAACTTAAAACAAGAAGTGCATCAAGACATCAACTAGTTGACTTGCACAGATTTTCTCTACAGGGGCATTTGATTAAGGACCCATGTTAAACCCACGGTTATGTCAAACTCCTGAATTCCAAACCATGGATTTAACATCCCCATTATCCGCAATACCAAAATCTGTAATCAGAGGGGGGAAGGTCTGACTTTAGATCCATGGATTAAAGAAGCAGGGAGGAATATGACCCACCATCTTTCAAAGAAGGGACCTATGATCCCCCTTGAAAACCCTGTATCCGAGATCTGGATCGCCCAAGAGTGATAATTCATTCATGTCCCAGCACAGAGGAATGCTGAAGACATTTTCTTGATCCTCACAAAGCCAGCTTCCCTTGTCTCAATGTCTTTTGTCATCTCCTCCCCAGCAGATAAAAATTGACGTATTTGACCATATAAAACCCACACAAACTTTTCCGGAGTATAAGATTCATCGCGTTTAACATTATTTAAAAAATCAGTAAACTAGGCTGGTCTACAGGTTCAAATTAGTGTACTATTCTACTAGCTCTGGGTTAAAAAAGACAGATTATACAATTTCACCTTCTGGCTTTTCTTAGGAACCACAGCAATGTTCATTGCTTATCAATGTTTGTTGCACTTAGAACTATGCTATTGAAAACCACTTATCATCAAAATAATCTTTCCAAAAAGGTACAGGCCACTTTCTTTGCTTATCAATGTTTGTTGCACTCAGAACTATGCTATTGAAAACCACTTATCAACAAAATAATCTTTCCAAAAAGGTACAGGCCACTTTCTTTGCTCATCAATGTCCCTTGCATTGACAACCATGCTATTGAAAAGCAATTATTAACAAAGTAATCCTACCACAAATTAAGATATATCTTTCAGGATAGCCTAGTGTGATAGTCCTAATAGGACAACAACCACGCCTGGGAGATGCAAAATCTTCGTGTGCACCTGTAGTTGTGACGAGTACACCAAGCAGAGAATAGACTTAATCCCCACCAAAAAAACACTTTGATGAAAAATCCCCTTCGCCGTGGATACTGTTGTTGTGCATGGATGATATGGGAGTGCTGCGTGTGAGTTACGACCAAAATCTTCCTAATGGATGAACGTGAAAGGCAGGATGGTACCACAGGTTCTCAGTCATCTTCTCAGAAGCAACAACCATTCAGCCAAATAAACTGGTCACTCAAACATTTCGTCGACTAAAACCAGAGAGAACGCATACACACCAGCGAGAAAGATATATGTTGGATACAAAAGACTCATCCTCAATCTTATATGCACCTAGCTTACCAACTCGTTATACCAAATAACTAAAACCAATCAAACGTCACACCAACGGTGCATCAATGAGATCGAAAGAATATATCCTCGCCATAAAACCCCAAAATTTTTTTTAACCGAAAAATAAAGGCCCTTCCATAATCTCCTAACTAAACAAAAAGAAAAACCATTATCGAATTACCAATAAAAAAAGAAAGGAAACCCAAAATCTACTACAGCAAGCAGAACAACATCATTTAAGGAAAAGAAAGAAGGCGACGCTCCACAACAAGAATATATCCAAGTCCATGGAGAAAAAGAGAAAGAGATAATTTCTTCAATTGATATACCCAGTTCGATTAGAAAGACAATCAGATCAAAAATGTCCGACACAACGTACAAATGAAATCCATCAGAGTACGTGTGTGCGTGCGTGCGCGTGCGTATGAAAGAAAGAGAGAGAGAGCTCACGGATCAAAGTTCGGATCCTCAGTGTTAACGAAAGCTTCGATTGTTAGTGAAAAGAACAGAAGAGGAGAGGAAAGAGAGAACAGGAGGAGGATAGCAAAGAACCAGAAGCAAACCCTGGAAGCTAACAGAGAAAAGGGGTTGAGGAAAGAGAAAGAGAAGGAGAAAGGCGTCTAAAATGGGTTGAGGAAAGAGAGAGAGAAAGGAGAAAGGCGTGTAAAATTCTCATTTTATTTTATTTTATTTTATTTTTTTGGGTGGGAGGTGTTTCTCCGGGTCGACCCAAAGAATGACCAAGACGAAGGGATACGCAGCTGATCAAAGAGTCCGGATCAAAAAGGAGGTGCGATCGGATTCGAATCTTGATCCTACCTAAATGGTTCGGGGCAGATCCGCGGTTCACTTGGAAATAGAGGGTGTCAAATGATCAGATCAAACCAAACCTGAATGTTTAGCAATCGCGTGGACACGGTATTGCTTAACCGGCACCTTGGATCTGGAATTTTGTCCAGCTTCAGATACCCAAAATGCAGATTGAATCTAAATTCCAATTCCAATAGATGTTTATCAATATCATGTGTGAGATATACCTCGAAAGCTGAATCCCCCTTTTTTTTTTTTTTTTTGGTTTATGGAATCCAAGGTCCCTATTAAGAAAATCCTTACAGCCCAGCCAACTCGAGCCCTCGACTGGGTTAACCTCAATAGAGCTCGAAGTTGACCCAACTAAGATATGATAAAGACAACAATGAGTTTTTGACTGCACAAGTCACAACCCACCACCAACCAGGGGGGAAGCCAGGGGCTGGTAGGGGCTTTGGTCCTCCCTGGATTTTTTTTTCCACAATTTACATTTAAATTTTAAAAAATTTCATTTATTTCTTATAAAATTTTAAAAATTATATTTTTGCTTCCTCACTTGTTAAAATTTTGAAACTATAAATATAGCATTTCGGGGGATAGCTTATTCAAAGAGAGGAACACTTGACTTGGGAACGGGTAAACACCAGCCTAGTTGTCCTTCATCCAATCTATCTATTTAAAGTCATACATGTCCTACATCAGGAAAACATACGTCCTACATCGTAAGGATACTTTAATTCAACTATGTTCATTATTCATTAGTCTATATACAGTTTAATTCGGTAGGAGATTGTATAAAGCTGGTACATCCTGTCTCTGGTATGCTCCTATGTGACGACGTACCTTCTCCTCCAGCTTAGGTTCCAGTAAATTTCTGTCTTAAGAGAGATCTTTCAGCAAATAGAGGCTGCAATGAGGCCGTAGCTCACACATAGAAGTATCACCATCTCTTAGTTTCACTTCATAAAGACGTGCTAGCTGCTTTCTCTCTCTTACATGCGTTTCCAAGTTTTCTTCCATGGTTGTTCATATCAAAAGTCATTTCGTCATGACAGACTTTTTTTATGCCTACGCATCACCAGTAATCCCAACAGGAACAATTTCCATTGCTGAAGTGATGGAAACGATTCAGATCTTTCATTATGATGTTTCTAGTTGTAATCTTGGTAACCAACTTTGTGAAATCATGGCACTTATTGCAGACACGAAGATTTTTAATGACACGGATCGTTGTCCCTGGTTTAGTGTTAATGATTCCAAAAGCAATGGCCAGCCTCTCACTGTGAGTTCTAGTATCGTTGTAATGCTCTATCTCCTGTATAAGGGTACCCATTTCGCATTTTTCCTTCTTCGTGCACCAGATTCTCGAGGACCTTTAAGAAACTAAGAATTTCTTTTGATTGTGAATGAGATGCATCTCCTGCAATAAATTTGTGAATCCCGCTACTCAACTCAACCATGCTGAACCCAGGCGCCTTTCTCAGTCCTGCACTTTTCATAGTTGATCTGATATTTCCAAATTGATCCCACTCTCGTTCGTTAGCATACAAATTACCCTGAGTTCCATGGTTCAAGATTTAGAATATTTTCTCGACATATATCAACTAGATCTATTCTACCATGAATGTGACAACCAGTAAGAAGTGCGCCCCAAGTGCTTGCCGTTTTCCATAGGCATTTTCCTGATGAAAGCATAAGCCCTGTCAAGATGACCTGCACGATTCAGGAGATCAATCATGCAAGAATAATGATCTGAACTAGGAACAATTCTGAATTCTTTCGTCATCTTCAAAATAATGTTGACCTTGCTCAACTCTTCCTGTATGGCTGCACGCAGCTAAGAGGCTCATGAAAGTAACTCCATTCGGTTTAGCCCCCGAGTCCATCATTTCATTGGAAAGAGATGTGGCATCGTCTACATGCCCATGCATTCCGTAGCCAGAGATCATGGCACTCCAAGAAACAACACTTCTTTCTCTGATGTTGTTAAATACTTGTCGAGCCAGCAGTATATCTCCGCACTTTGCATACATGTCAAGAACAGCTGTTTGGCAGTACTTATCCTCATGAAGTCCACATACAATAAGTTTATGATGAATCCACTTCCCCTTCGTCAGAGAACCAAGAAGACTGCATGCTTGGACAGCACTTACAAAGGCCACAGATTCCAGTGCGACATTATTGAGATACATGTGATCGAAAAGAGAGATGGCCTCGATCCCATGCCCATTTTGAGCATAACCACAGATCATAGTGTTCCATGTTATCGTGCTCATTTCCAAAATCCCATTGAATACTGTATATGCAAAATCTACAAAACCACTTTTGCAGTACATATCAATTAGTGAATTTTGAATGAATTCATTTGACTGGAAGCCAGTTTTGATAACATGGCTGTGGATTAAAGCCCTTGTTATGTAACAGCTGGAATCTGCACAAGCAACCAAAGAACTGGCTAGCGTGAATGAATCAGGGGAGACATTATCCCTGTGCATCTGGTAGAAGAGCGCCAAGGCTTCTGTTGGTAATCCTTGGCGCACATAAACAGTGATCAATGAATTCCACAATTCAACTGATTTTAGCTGTGTGCATCTGACAACTTTGAAACAATCGGATAATCTCTTGCAACCAACATACATATCAATCAAGCCAGGGCACAAAATTTCGGAATCTAAACCTTTTCTGATGATGAAACCATGAACCGACTTCCCTTCACGTAAGCTTTCGACCTGAGAACATGATTGGAGAACGGCCACCATGGTCACAGAATGTGGACTCAGTAAAAGCTTTTGTTGCATGTGGACGAAAAGCTCGAGAGCATCACGAGGACATAAGCAACGATTGTAGCACGAGATCATCATCGTCCATGCACAAACGTCTTTCTTTAACATCTTATTGAACAACTTAAGAGCGCAATATAAATCACCGCATTTTCCATACATATCAAGAAGAGAATTCTCCAAAGGCCCAGTGATCACAATTTCTCTTCGAACTATATATCCATGAACAGACCTTCCCTGCTTCAAACAACCCAAGCCAGCACAAGCTTGGGCTATACCAAGTTACCAACCATTGTCACAGAATCAACTTCGACAGCTGCCGCATTCATCTGAACAAAGACTTCCAATCATTCAGTATATCTACCATTATGTGCATAGCCCAATACCATTGCACCCCACAAAATTGCATCCCTCTGGAACATTCTGACAAACACTTGGTAAGCACTATCTGCAAAGCCACACTGGGAATACATATGAATGAGAGCAGTTTGAATTGCACAATCTGCTTCAAATCCACCCTTAATAATCCTCCCATGCACCTTTCTACCCTTATCGACATCGTGCAAACCACTGCAAGCTTTGAGAACGGAAGGGAACGTAAAGCTCCCATGTTCGAACTGAGAAAACAGCATTCTATCACAGAGCAAAATGGCATCCTCAAAGCACCCATTCCACACAAAACCCTTCATCATTACATCATTAAGAAATGCGTCCGGACGACAAATGGTGTCGAAGACCAATCCGGCAGAAGCAATGTCACCGGTCTTCGCATATGAATTAATAAGCTTGGTAGCAAGCTTGTTGACTTGCCCAGTTCGGCAACTCGAACGAGGATAAAGGGAAGCATTGGCGAGAACTTGGGATTCACTTAAGACAGAGGGTGGTCTGAAGTTGGTCTGGAGAGACGATAAAACTCAGGTGTACAGTGTACTGCTCGGAAAGGGTGTCCCTCTGAGATAACCGAGGACGAGAAGGTGGGCGTGAAGTTGACTAAAAATTCTGTTGGTGGTGCTGACCCTAAAAAGGGGCTCATATAGCATTTGTTGGCTCGCAAGTCCTCGAGTGTTTCTGATTGAGGAATCTGGAAGGCCGCCTCCACCTTGTGTCTCGCGTCAGCCTTGAGCTGAAGGGAAGCCGCCTCGACTCGGTTCGAGTTATAAAACTTATATAACAAAATGTTCATTTTTCACGTCTACGTTGCTGTGACGGGCCTATTTTTTCAAGTCTTCTTTGGTCTGCATGGTTTCGAATGTTTCTCCAAAGTCTTCGGCCAGTCCGAC
The DNA here is from genome assembly GCA_011799765.1 of Nymphaea thermarum. NCBI lineage: Eukaryota > Viridiplantae > Streptophyta > Magnoliopsida > Nymphaeales > Nymphaeaceae > Nymphaea > Nymphaea thermarum. The sequence continues at coordinate 27,025 of JAANDH010001093.1, forward strand.
TCATTTCTAATTTAGCTGAAGCGTTCATCAATTTTCTGGGCCTATAGACTAGACTAGAAGTGCAACGCACTCGGCACACCATCACTCAGGTTTATCCCATGATAGACCATCGGCAAGTCGTGGCCATGAGGCCCTGTCAGAACATCGTCATTCATTCAAGTGTCTATCTACTACCATACGAAATCTGAGTGGGGGTAAACTTCCCTTGGGAGGAAGTCCCCAGCCGAAGTCAGTTGATGACTATATGTCATTAAGCAAGGTGGTCGACTATCGCCTTACTTGATAACGAGCATTCACTTACTCGCCCCCACGTGACTCTACACGGTTGTGGATGCAGCATATGCATCCACTAGAGGAATTGCCCCTGACCCGCATCCAAACGCTACGCGTGGGGAACCTACCTGATTCCCGAACGATAGACTTGCACTTCCAAAGGGACTGATGACCATAATGCATTTATACGCTTTGTCGCTGCACATTCCACATGCATTTGACTCAGCGTCCGATTTAATCTCACATGCTTTCCGAGTTATGCCTAAGCTGGCCAAGCAGCATATCCTTTTAGTGGCTTGGCTAGGCCAGACACAGTCACCGGCAACAGTTGTTGTGTTGCCTCTAAATCCTTCTCTCCCCTCTCTCGATCATCGGTAGACGCTCACCGAATCACCACCAGTACCACCAAGACACCAGCCGGCATCCATCATCTGGTTGCTCACGGCTCACCACCGTCGTTCACCGCTAGAGACCTCACATTCGGTGTATCGCCCACGGCCATGCTGGGATGTCAAGGGAACGGATTTTAAAATCAAATGTCTTGTGCTATATCTAAATTTTCGTATACCTATATAATTCAATTGGTATATCATATCGGAATCCGATTTCTTAATTCAACATTCAAATCTGAATCTTTTTACTTAGTTCGACATCTAAATCTGATCTGAATCTGTCATTCAAATTCAAGTTCTGAATCTAAATTTTATGCTTGGCATTTTTCAAAATCAAGAGGTAAGTTGCGGTGAACTTTATTAAGCATGCTTCCTATGAAGATGAAAAGAAATATAAACATGATCCAAACCCAAATTTTAAATTCACTCCCAAATCTAATTTAATTCAATTTTAAATCGTACTTTTAAATATATAAATTGACATTCTAAATGGAAAAGCTCAAATCCTAATTAAACTTAGCCATGAAATTCAAAAGCCTAGATATCCAAAACATTGTCAAAGATATAAAGAAAATTTTTAACATGTTTCAAACCCAAATTTTAGATTAACTCCCAGATCCAATTTTAAATCAAAATTTTAGATATATAAATTTACATTCTAGGTTCAAAAAATTCAACTCCTACTTAAACTTAACGATGAAATCCACAAGCTTAGTTGTCCAAAAGATTGTCAGTGATAAGAAACATCAATTTCAAATGTTTTTTTTTTTTTTATATACGTGGTACTAGTAAAACCTATTGAAGTACATAAATACAATACAAATCCCTCCTCCTTTTGCATCCTGGCTTGGGGCCAACCTTGACCGAGTTGAAAATTGTATTATAATATACAGTCTAGTGTGTACTATTATTTTAAAGAAATGAAAATGTTAATGAAATTAATAAAGGGTTGATAATAACAATCATCAGTACACTAGATAAGACTAAATAACAATAAAAAAAGGTTTTCACAAAATTTTGGAGCATATTTTCATCATATTTGCACCACATCAAAGATAACTATGATTAAACCAACCTGCATTGTGTAAAAAATAAAATGGACTTAAATAAACTTATAGACACATGTAAACATACAAAAGTAATATAGCTCTAGCTTATCCATCAGCTTCAATGTACATCGATGAAATTGGTGTAACCTCTAGCAAATCAAAATTGTCTAATAAAACATGTAAATAATCATTAAAAAACATAGGTTTAGGCTTTAGGGTTTAGGGTTTAGGGTTTATCTTTTTATGCAGCCTCGGATTTAAGATTCGAGACTATCAAACACAACCTAAATGAAAATATGTACAATGGTGGATGTCTTTACTCAACAGGGTATTTTTTGTGTGCACATTTGTGGAAAAAAAAAACAAAAGAACGATTAGATAGCACAAAAACTTCTTTATTAATTAAGTGCAGTGCACAACTTGTAATAAATTATTGTAGTGATTAGTTGTCTAAAAAATTATGTTTGTCCAAATGGTTTGGGGTCATTTTCAAGTTTTAGCAAAACCTTAACAACTCAAAAAACGACTTTTAAAACACTAGAAACTATCTGTCAAAAAATAAAAATAAAAATAAAAAGGGAAAAACAGAATTGATGTCCGTCGATGCATGCCCCCAATCCATTCGATGTAGCAATGAATTTTGTCTCTTTCACAATTATCCTACACTTCAAGGCAAGAAATTTGACGTACGAATCCAACTCAGAGCATCCGGTTTAATAGTTCTTGCATTTTTATATTAGTTGTAACATTTTAATATTTATTTAAAACTTAACAGAAAAGCTACACATCAGTACGAGTAGGGTGGGCATCACAGAAGCGTCCATGGGCACCCTAGGCTCATTTCAACACAAATGTTGGAATAGGCTTGGACAGATCATAGCTGCTTGGGCTGACAACAGACACACAAAACCTTGTTGCCAATTTGATTTCCGTAAGCATCATGTCCTTATATCTTGGAGTGAGCACTGCTACGCTTGGAGTCAAATATCATGTTTTTAATAAGGGCGAAGCCAGAAATTTTTTATGAGAAGAGTTGAATTAAAGTTTTAAAATTTTGACAAAGACCGAAATGTCATTTTTCAAAATTTTTATATATGAAAAATGAAATTTTTTAAAATTTAAATATAAATTTAAAAAAAAAAATTAAAGTAAGGCCAGGGCCCATGCGAGCCCCCCTTGCCACCTCATGTCTTAGAGTGGTCATTCGTACCAAGGAAATGGATCCACTGTTTCTACTTCTGGTGCCAAAGCAGCCCGTTACCTACAGCCCCACGTACCCGGCGATGGACGACTCCTGCTCACCTAAAATAAAAATAAAATGTCACAGACAAAACATCTAAGTTCCGAAATTTTGAAGGGGTGTGATGGGCACATTATGTTTTTAAATGTGGTTTCGGGGAGGACGCCGTTTTTCCGTTTTGGTGATAACGTAAGCATAACTCAAGGTGTTCATTTTGAAGCCTAAACCTTTAGTTTCATGGTGGATATTCTTCATGAAATAGTATCGGTAAAAGCACCTTGTTTCCCATCAAGTACAAGAACAAGACAGCGTAATGGTGAAAGTTTTCATGAGAAGATAAACAAAGTAGATTGTTTTATCTGTTTTGTTTCCATTTTCATTGTGCATCGTTCAACTATTAGAAGTTGGTGGAGGTAATTGGTTATGGAATTTGCATGGCCCCAAAAGTTACATAAAGACCATGTACGTGCTCTTGTGCACACCGATACACAAATTTGAAATAAACGTTTCATATTTCCTCTACAATTTTCAACAGATAACAGGCCCTCCCGTTAAAGAATTCAACAGGAAGCATGTTTTCCAGTAAGCAAGTGAACCGTAACTCATTTCTTAGCTGTCATGATTTGTATGGACCAATTACAATGCATGTACGTGTATCACTCACCTGAACTAATATTTTGAGCATCAGGTTTACATGGCTACGTCAATTTAGTTATTCATGATAACATGGTAATGTCATAGTAGCTTCACATTGGCTAACATACTGTCCACGCTTTTCCTAACCGGTCCCCACAAATTTTCAACCCCTACATCAATAGCTTCGAGAGAGAAGATCACCTTTCCCAACTTAATAGTGGGATGTCAAGTCGCGAGTCACCCGAGTCGGCTAAGAACAACCATTTACTAGGTCAACTTGCCGAATCACTTGGGATCCTCAACTAACTGCATGTCTTTTATTGTGCGTTGATATTGCTTGTTATTCAGTTTTAGTTAATGAAAAAATCAAACATCACGTCCCCATAGACTTGACTTCTGCATCTATTTGTAGAAAAATATATATTATAAAATTTAGGACTTAACCCAACCAAGACGCTGAGTCAACTCTCTGACACAGTGACCCAGCCTTTGAAAAAACGAGTCCAAGTCACTGGTTTGCAATCTATACCCAGCTGCTGGTGAAGAAAACTGCATCATAATATTAAGACCCAAGTTTAACATAGAGAATTACGCCCAAATTGGACCTTAGATCAACTAAAATCCAATCTAGCTACACCTAAAAGTTTAAAAAGTATGCAATTCAGACCATGGTCTGGTTCACGAATTTAGCCATTCTGACATAATGCGATTTCATCAACATAAAGAGTTAAAGTACAGTTACTAACCCCATTGTGGCCGCTGATTTCCATAGCAGGAAAATGACAGAAGTAATGGGGAATAATTTATTAGTCGCCTCGAGGGCTCCCTGTCAACTATGATCCAAGCAAAAGAATACATGAACACCTCCAATGACCTTACAAACTTAAATGATACAAAAGAAAAAGAACTTAGGTATGGAAAAGAAGCAGTCAGAAAGGGTCAGAAAGTTGTTCAAGCTTGGCGACACACTGAAGCAGTCTTATTCCCATTCACCTGCCATGGTTCCTACAAGCAACTTGCCGGAGAAACAACTAACCATCCTCATCATAAGCCATCTATTGCAAATAAAGGACAACAGTGTTTGTTCAACTTATCTCAACAACTGATGAATCCTCAGGAACCAAACTTCCAATAGGAAGCAAAAGCACAAGCACTCCACCTGAATAATATAAACAAGAACTGACAAGGACTAAGCACTTGAGTGAAGTTGCATGAAGCATCTGATGAGCAAGAAATGGAAATCCCTTTCACATTTGCAACATCCATATTGACATTCAACACATGGTGGACCACCAAAATCACCTACAAGCTTCATATTGCTGAGTAATTGAGATGATGTAGCATAAGATCACATTGAAGCATTATGAGCATTCTCTTTACGAATCATCTTCTAACATGATTTAATCATTCACCTTTCTGATAGATATATAGTTGAAAGAAAAGGTCAAAAGATCTCTTCGAAGAAAAAATAAATAGACAGAAACAGCAACAAAATTGCCAAAAACAACTAAATATATGATCATCATTTTATATGACCAACATGAAGTCAAACACATTATAATAGATTGCATGTGGCATCACATGATACTAACATATAATGTGACATTACTTATTATGACATATTACTTAACGTATTGTATCAAACAATAAACACATACAGAAAGCATGGTACTATGTCCAGATGTTCACAAGGATAACAGACGATCAAGATTTCTTTTTCAAATTGATCCCTAAATAAGTAACTAAAAAGACCACCCTATTGTTGACTCAGCCTTTACTTTAAGGACCTATTTGGCTGCAAAACTCTGAAATTGAGTTTTTCATCCTCTTGTTATCTAATTAATCTTCACTGCTTTAAGTAGAGAAAATAGAGAGTTGTAATGCATGAATGCTGAATGGGCGGAGAAATAGTAACAGTTAACTACCTACAATTCAAGCCAATAGTTTTGCTACTCTCATTCTTGCCCTTCTAAATATAAAGCTGTCTAGTTTACTTAATTGTTGCAGCTAAAAATGTAGAAAATTATAGAAATCATTTTTGAGTTTGCTTCGACTACTTGTTCAGGAATATGTTACTCTTTCAAATTCAACTATAAGATACATGTGGGTGTACAATAGAACTCTGTTCCTTCAGACCACAGCTGGTTGTAGGTGATGAATTTTGGCTATGACAGGAAAGGCTTGAGTAACAAGAATTCCTTTGGTCGTGAACCCTCTAAGGAACAAAGAGAATCAAAAGAAAAAGCATTCCAAGCTTTTGCCTGGTTTTGGAGACAACCTGGAACTATTCATTCAACAATGAAGAGTAACGCTGACAAGCTGCTCAGCATAGCAAAGCTAAGAGAGCAAAATGCTTCACAGATGCAAATGGCGGCAACAGTGGCTGCAGTTGGGAACCCAACCGGTTAGCACAAGGTGAGAGGCTATGGCCAGTAAGTGGTTAAAGGTTCAATTCTCAATTCTGGACTCTTGAAGACCCTTAAAGAAAAGAAAATGACTGGCTTTATCAAATAAATATGCAGCTGACCAATGTCTCGAACGTTTGGAATTCAAATTTGGCTTTTGCCTGACGCTCTTGAAGTTTTAAGCCTCACTAAAAGGAGTTCAGGTCAATTGACTGTTAGTACTTAATAATCAGTACGTCACTACACATTCCTCTAGAAAGAAGTCATTCTGTACATTTTGCATGAGAATATGAGTGTTTGTTTTTTATGTTAAATACTTTCAAGTCAGTAATATTTTGCACATTTTTTTTTATGTTAAATACTTGCAAAGTCATTAATATTTTTCATATCTTAATAACTTGCAGGCATATACACCTTAGATGCATAAACAATCACCCTAATACCTGTAGAAAACTTAAATTCATGTGTAAAATTTTCATATATTGAGGCAGATGGGAAATGTTCTATGTGTGGTATTTGCTTCAGCTTTCAAGGCCACAAGCTTTTTACACCTTAAATCATTGTCACAAAATCATTTACGGGTTTTAAATGGCAGTTTTCTCAGGAATAATAAGGCAAATTGTTTTTCTTGAAAAAAATTTGTCAAGTTTTAAATAAAATAAAATAAGTAAAATGAGAAAAATGCAGTAATAAAAAATGCAAAAAAACTAAAAACAAGTAAAAATGCATTTTTAAGCATTCTTTTGGAACTTTTTTGTTTTGGCATCCTTTGATAAAAAAAGGTTTACAGTTTTTTTCAGCTGACCTATTTTGATGTATAAAATGTTTTCTTTTAACGTGTTTTTGTGACAATGCAGTAAATAGGAACTTCTCATATCTGGGCTAAAAAAATCCCTCATTTTTAAGAACACATACACTCACCACTCCCCTATTGAACTATAAATCCTTCACCAGCACGTTGAAGAGGAGTCTCTTAGGATTCCACATCCTTGTAAAATATGTTAAGATAATTAATATCCTTGTAACATGTAAAGAGCCTCTTGGGATTCTATGTTGTAGTTAATATCCTTGTAATATGTGAAGTCACCTAGGATTCTATGATGTAATTAATGTCCTTGTAGCTTGTGAAATCTCCTAGGATTCTACGATTGGAGACTCTTAGAATTCTGGAAATGGGATTATAAATAGAGGTCGTGCAAACCATTTTGGTCACGGCTTCTTCTCCTCAGCTTCTTCTTATTTTCATTCTCTCTCTCTCTCTCTCTCTCTCTCTGTCTTCCTGTGTGAGTACTGTTTTCTGGTTTTAGATATTGATGCTAGATTTCTATCATGGTATCAGAGTCAGGTTACGTTATCTCTACCTAACGAAATGCCCAAACAGGGCTGATCTGGTTAAAACTCTTTACTCATCTTGTCTCTATCTTGAATTTACTTTTCTCTTGCATAATTTTTGTTCCTTTTTCTTCTTGCTTACCTAAGGACACATCTTGTTATATCGTCTTCTTTCCCTCTCATCTTCTACCTGTATACCCTTCCTTTCTGCTGTCATGGAAAACCTTTCGCATTCTGGCATGTCCTCAAGTTTTCTTCCTCACCTTATTACCGAAAAACCCAACATGAGAATTATCTGATCTGGAAAAGGCAAATCATGCCTTTCATAAGAAGTCAAGGCCTCTTTGGACATCTCGATGGTTCAACAAATGCTCCACCAATATCCGTTTTGCAGGAAATAAAAAAATGAAGCAGAAGAAGTTATTGTCGTTCATGAAGACAGCAACCCTGAACATGCTGTGTGGATGAGATGTGACCAAAGTCTGGTTGCGTATATTTGGTCTACTCTATCTCAACAAGTGTTACTTTCAGTTTCTGATGACTGTACTGCAGAAGAATTATGGAAAACCCTTGTTGATACCTTTTCTCAAATATCAGAAGCCCGAATTATGTACTTAAAGAAAGAATTTCAAAATTTGAGCAAAGGTTCAACGTCTATCATGGATTATTTGGAGCGTATTAAGGCCGTCACTGACCAACTTGCTGCCTCAGGAAATAGCATTTCTGATAAGGAAAAGGTGCAGCAAACCTTGAATGGAATTGGGCATGATTATCATGCTTTTATTACAGCTCTTGAGGTCCTCCTTGTTCTGTCTTCCTTCAACAAACTACAAGGTAAACTTTTCCAACACGAAATGAATATGAAAAGAGTCATCGAAAGGACTGGTCAAGGGAACTACCAAAATGTGTTGGCTATGAATGTAAAGTTTGGTAAGAGCCATGGGAACTTGATGCAGAAAATCAACTGCTCTTAATCCAACGACACTTACAACTAAACTAAAGCTAAACTTAAACTAACTAAACTAAACTAAAACTAACTGAAACTTAAGCAAACAATCAAAGGAACAAGTAGAACATAAGAAAACAAGAAACACTTCATTTCTTTAACTTCTTCAATGCCTTACAAAATGACCAACGCCCCTTTATATAGAGAAAGGGATGAATTTTGGATATGGATCCATTTACAAGTACCAAAAATCAAACTAGATCCAATCATTATGCTTCCATTTGCATCAGACTCCCCTAGTTCGAAAAGAGTCGCCCTCGACGAGTTTAAATCTTTCATCTTGCCAAAAGTGGATCTGGATCTGTTGAACAAAGAACCAACTGCTCCCCTAGTTGGTGGTCCGCTCGCTTCTCCTGAAGATGTTCAAAGGTGGCGGCTCAGGTGGTGGCCTTGGAGAAGAAACACAGGTTTGGATATGATCTAAGGGCATTCCTGATTCGAATCCAATCTCAAGTGATAGAAAGAACTGGTTTGGATCCAAATCTGAACTCTTATACCCATGGGATCCAAAACTAGGTTCGACTCGAACCGGTTCCAAAAGGAACCGGTCCACGCTCGAGGCGCCGCTCAAGAGTCCCCCTTTCCGCCTCAAACAGAGGCGGAAGAGGCAAACCAGAGGGCGGAGGGTAGGCGCCCACCGCCACCCAACCATCCCATCTAAGGGCAGAAGGCAGCGGGAGGCGACTACCAGTCACCTCCCGGTCGCCGACGGGCGGCGATTCCACGGGCGGAGCAAGTTTGGGCGGGCACACCTTCAAAGCAACAAGCGGAGAAGGGGTTGTCCCTTTGTTGCTGGCGGCGGTTTCCGCGCCACCTTCGATTGGAGACGAAACCGCCGACATCTGCCACGCTGCCGGTCGGTAACCCACGGCGACGGCGAGGTTGGTTGTTCGATGCGGTGTCTGATGGATCGAGAGCAACATTGTTGCTCCCTTCGCCGGACAGAGCACCATCGCTTGCTGACCGATGGGCAGGGCTGTCATTTCCACTTGACACTGGAGGGAAGACGCTCCAGACAAATGCAGAGGAACTCCGGCAGGAGGTCTTGACGTCGAATATGGTTCGCCAGCCAGCGACGGGCCTCCAGCAGAACTCCCACCAGACGCTTCCTTCAGAACGTGTCTGGCTTCATTTGCAGCAGATAACACTTGGTAGCCTTGTGAGTTACTTTGTGAATACTGCAGAAACGAGCACAACATTCTCTTGAACTCCTCGAGCTTTTCGTCCATTTTCTTGTCTGCAGCATCCAACCTTTCGTCCATTCTCCTGGTTGCTGCAGCAAGGTCTCTTGTTACAGCAGCAAGGTCTCGCCTGATGTGGGAGATCTCAAATCCATGTTTTGCTAAGGTCTGTTGTATATTTTCTTGATTTTCCTCTTCCGTTTGCTCGATTTCTGTTTGATTTTTCTCATTTGATGTTAACTCAGTAACTTTCTTTCCTGTAACAACAGCCTCGTTTTCCTTTTCTTTTCCCTTTGCTTCTTTTGCAGCCATAACACGACAGGGCAGAGACCAGCCTCACAGCAGACTGTGGCACAACAGGGCAGGGAAGAGCCTCGCTCTGATACCAATTGATGCAGAAAATCAACTGCTCTTAATCCAACGACACTTACAACTAAACTAAAGCTAAACTTAAACTAACTAAACTAAAACTAACTGAAACTTAAGCAAACAATCAAAGGAACAAGTAGAACATAAGAAAACAAGAAACACTTCATTTCTTTAACTTCTTCAATGCCTTACAAAATGACCAACGCCCCTTTATATAGAGAAAGGGATGGATTTTGGATATGGATCCATTTACAAGTACCAAAAATCAAACTAGATCCAATCATTATGCTTCCATTTGCATCAGAACTCCAATCATGGTGGTCATGGCATTCTACCAACACCACATAACCAAGGTATGTCTCCTTTGGATACTTCAAAAAAAAATACCAATTTGTTTTCAGTGCAACAAGAAAGGGCACATGAAGGCACAGTGCTGGTTTAATCCTCAAAATAAAAACAAAGGGGTAAGACGTGATTATAAACAAGGAGGACAAAGTTCTAAATCCACCGCCGAAGATATGCAGCAGCTATTGATGACTGCATTCTCAAAGATGACTATAAAGCAAAATGAGCAGGGAGAATGGTTCTTATATTCAGGCGCAGCTACCCATGTGACAGGAAATGCAGGTAAATTGACTAACTTATCCCCTCATTACGGTAGAAGTTGCATTATAACAGGTGATGGAAAATCTCATCCCATTACACATATTGGAAATGCACATGTTCCATTGTCATCCTCGTCTCTATCACTATTTAATGTTGTTCTTGCTCCCAATATCAAAAAGAACATCATATCCATTTCTAGACTCATTGATGATACAACCTCTTCTGTTGAATTCACACCTTCTTCTGTCTATGTCAAGGACCTACAAACGAAGAAAATGTTCGTTAGAGGAGAGCGTCAAGGGAATATGTACGTCCTCAAGGAATGTCTACCCAAGGATTTATCCACTTTTGATATAGGATTGAAGACATTTTCTCTTTCTCATAATGTGTCATCAGTGCCAAGTTCTTGCCATTTTCAATAAAAAGTAAAGGGCCCTAACCAATTTTTGGAGTCTGATATGTGGCATAGTCGGCTAGGACACTGTGGTCGATATTTCATTGAAAAACTTGTCACAGATAGTCTCATTCCAAGATCAAGCTTACATCTTATTTCAAGTGTCAAAAAATGTTCAAGTTGTGGACTTTGTAAGAGTCATGTTTTACCTTTCCATAATATAAATCAAAGGGCTTTCAAACCTTTTAAAACTATTTTTTCTGATGTATGGGGGCCAGCCCCTATTGATTCCATGTCTGGATCAAAATATTATGTCTTATTCATCGACTCTTACTCACGTTTCACCTGGATTTACTTCATGAAACACAAATCAGAAGTACCTCACATATTTCGAAACTTCTATGTCATGATTCAAACCAAATTTTTATCCAATGTGGTGCATTTTCAATGTGATGGAGGGGGAGAATATTTCTCGCTTGATTTTATTGAATTTCTACGTGAAAAAAGGATAACTAGACAAATCTCCTACCCTTATACACCACAACAAAATGGTGTAGTTGAGCGGAAACATCGACATATAGTTGAAAGCGCCATGAGCATGATGCATGATACTAATGTGTCCATTTCCTTGTGTATTGAAGTCTTTCATACTGTTGTATACATAATAAATTGTTTGCTTATGACACTCTTGATGTCTAAATCGCCATATTATACACTCTTAGTCAAACAACCTGATTACAAGAACTTGAAGGTTTTTTGTTGTGTATGCTATGTTCACGTTGATGCTGTCTTGAGGAAAAAGTTTCAAGACAAAGCTATTCAATGTAGATTCGTTAGATATGCTGATGAATATAAAGGTTTTCGATGCTATGATCCAACAACTAAACGTATCAAAACTTCAAGAAATGTCATTTTTGATGAACATAGTTTTGATGATACAAATGAAATGCCTATGACCATTGAATCTTATGATCCTCGGACCAGTACACAGTTATTCAATGCAGATCCTGTTATAGAAAATGATGTGCCTCAAGGTGAAGATCCAGAGAGAGCAATACAATCGTCGGATATGGCTCAAAGTGAAAATCAAGAAGATCCAACACAGTCATCACGAAAGCAATAATGAAGAACAGAGCAATGATTCACATCGGTATTCGGGTCCTATCTACAGTCGACGACTAAGGGACAAGGATGCTCACAATGAAGAAGACAACATGCCCCACCTTAGAAGATCCCAACACATTCGTCATCCCATTCACAAGTGGGTTAGCTATGAATGTTTATCACTTGATTTTCAGTTATTCATGGCAAAAGTTGGCAAGGAGGAAGAACCTACTTCATTTGATCAAGCATCAAAATCACATCATTGGAGAAAGGCTATGAAAGAAGAAATGGATGCCTTGCATGAATGTGGAACATAAGAGATCGTTTCGAGGCCACACAGAAAGAACATAGTGGGCTCCAAATGGGTATACAAAATTAAATACAAACCTGACGGCAACATAGAAAGACACAAAGCAAGGTTAGTAGCAAAAGGGTTTACGCAACAATATGGAGAAGATTAAGATGAGACATTCAGCCCTGTGATCAAAATGGGAACAATTCGTGTGATTATATCATTGGCAGTTGAATATGGATGGAGACTACATCAAATGGACGTGAAGAATGCTTTTCTTCATGGTGATTGGAGGGAGGAAGTATATATGGAACAACCTCCAAGACACACGAAAGGAGACTCTGATGCATGGGTTTGTAAACTAAGAAAATCTATTTATGGACTTAAACAGGCCTCACACTTGTGGTTTGACAGTTTCTCCTGCAAGATTCAAGAATGTGGTTTTCGGAGATGTCCTCTAGATCAATCTTGGAGTGGAGATTGATAGGCACAATAATCGTCTCACATTGACACAACAGAAATACACGTTGGATCTGCTAAAAAAGTTAGGTATGTCTGATTGTAAGCCTGTTGGAACTCCTAGTGTTCTAAATCAAATACTAAGTGCTCAGGAGGGGAGTTATATGAAGATCCTATGCAATATCAAAGTATTGTTGGGGCACTTCAATATCTTACATTTACTAGACCAGATATTATATATGTTGTGAATCAAGTATCTCAATTTATGCATGCACCTAGAGATACTCACATGGATGTTGTCAAAAGAATATTAAGATATCTTAAAGGGATAGCAGGAGATCGCTTAGTTTATGGTAAGAGTGAAAATATAACTACTAGACATCAACTTATGACATTCACAGATGCAGATTGGGCTGAAGATCCCGATCAAAGAAAGTCCATTTCTAGTTTTTGTATTTTCATTGGGCGTAATCTTGTGTCTTGGAGTTGTCGAAAGAAAGGCAATAGCAAGATCCAGCACTGAAGCTGAATACAGATGCATGGCTGCAAGTACTCCTGAAGTTACATGGGTTAGACATTTGCTAGAAGACATTGGAGAAAAGATTAAAACGTCAATGTTAATGTGCGATAATCAAAGCGTTATTAACATTACCTTTAATCCCATACAACATAGTCGAACAAAGCACATTGAGATTGATCAACACTTTGTCAGACAAAAGGTGGAAGACAAGGTGATTCAGCCTATTTATGTTCGTACAGATGAACAAGTTGCAGACTTATTTACAAAAGGATTAACGAAGCAACGATTCTAGTTTCTAAAAGGCAAGTTGTACATGGTGAAAAACCATGCACAACTTGAGGGAGGGTGTTAAACTATAAATCCTTCACCAGCACGTTGAAGAGGAGTCTCTTAGGATTCCACATTCTTGTAAAATGTGTTAAGATAATTAATGTCCTTGTAACATGTGAAGAGTCTCCTAGGATTCTATGTTGTAGTTAATATCCTTGTAATATGTGAAGTCTCCTAGGATTCTATGATGTAATTAATGTCCTTGTAGCTTGTGAAATCTCTTAGGATTCTACGATTGGAGACTCTTAGAATTCTGGAAATGGGATTATAAATAGAGACCGTGCAAACCATTCTGGCCACGGCTTCTTCTCCTCAGCTTCTTCTTGTTTTCATTCTCTCTCTCTCTCTCTCTCTATCTATCTATCTATCTATCTATCTATCTTCCTGCGTGAGTACTGGTTTCAGATATTGGTACTAGATTTCTATCATCACCTACCCCCCACGCTGGATTCACCCTCTACCTGAATTCCATGTGACAGGGATGGAAGCACATGGTACTAACATTTGAACCATACCAACTGCTTTTTCACTAAGTGACATCTGAGACCAAAAAAGGAATCTAGAAACTATACTGATAGATGCAAACCATATCCTAAGTCCCAACCATACCCAACCAAGAAAGCTTTGACATCAGGAGCCCTACTTGATTAATCTGATACACTTCTCCATATTGCTTCTACCATCCCACTTTATATTATCACTGGCTCACAGCTTCCAATGCCACAATCACTAATGGGATGGACAGTCAAGCAGAAAAGGATCTCGAACATAATCTGAAATGTCAAGGATTTACAAGCCACTGCCTTGATCCACTTGGCTACTTTAACTTGAAATAATCATGCTTTTATCTTTATTTATAATTCTGACATATCCGCAGATGTGCTCAAGAACTCCAATGAAAATACCCTTCCTCTTCCTAAGTATATACATAAATATACCTTACCATACTTATTTAACATTCTTGCTAGTTCTTTCATGTTGCATTAACAGAAACAGATAAATAGAATTTCAATGTCATGGTAATGAATGCTCCAACTAGGGAATGGAACAAGCTGCCTTTCATGAAGGAATCTTGCTGGGTTTGATCATGTCTGTTTTAACAAACAAGTTAAGCTTTAGCAAAGGGGACCAAAGACAGGTAAAATCAACAAAAATAAGCATACATGTTACTTTTCATGATATTTCATCTACTTGATGTGGAGTGACGATCTTTGATAAAAGTGGTCACATATTATTCTTATTCGTGAGGGTTCGCAACCATCATTTCTTTTAAACCAATTTGAGAAGGCAAACTTGGAAGCTATGCCCAACAGCTTATATACTTTCAAGTTTCAAGAGCATTTGAAGTATTTAGAGGCCAAAGACGTAAACCACTTTTGAAAGATGCATATATCTAACACGTATTCTTTTTGGTTTTTGAGTTTCAGATTTCGGAAATATGGCGACTATAATATTGTAAACCAAAGAGAGGTTAGACAATCCGTTTGGTTACGAGGTTTAACATTGGTGCCACCTCAAGTAACATTTACAGGGCCATTTCCAAATCTGAAGTCTCCTCATGTCGCAAATATGTTTCAAATTTCCACTAGCTTACGATCTTCAAATAGACAAAATAAGTCTATCGTAGCTTTTCTAGAAGATCCCAAAGGCGGATAGTACTAAGGTTGATTAATTTGATGACTGCAGATGCCCAAACTTCTTACGCTTGACACCTTGTTGTCTCTGATGTATATATTCCCGAAGACTAAGGATGCAATCAGTGGAACAAAAAGTACTTTTGAATATTAGCAGTCAATCAACATGGAGTTTCTAACTACCTCCGCATTGAAGTTGGCTGCTTTTAATCAAAGACCAACGTTCAAAATCCAATCCATAATATTTGATATTTTCCAGGTTTGTTCTCGTTTCAATATGTCAATTTCAACTTTTTCGTGTAGTATTTTGTTTTCCCACATGCATTAGAACAGGTAATTTCACAGAATTCAGAAACAAGGGCTCTAAATTTCTCCCCGCCAAAGAATGATATTCTGAAAGATATGGAAGTCAAAACTGAAACAACAAAGGAAAGAAGGAAAAACAAAGGAGAAAACATTGAATAGAGATGTGTAGGCAAGGGAAGCACCGGTTAGGAAGTAAAGAATCCGTCCAGGCCCTTGACCTTCAGGCGGTTCCGATATCCATGATGCTCTTGACCTTCGGGGCGTACAGAGAATAGACAACAGCCTGCCTCTTAGCGACCTCAAGCTGCGATTTGCCGTCGGCGAAAGCGGAAGAAATTGAAGACGCGTCAGTGAGGACGCCGTTCTCCCGAAACCCATCAGCTGCCCTCCGCCTCACGTACTCCCTGATGTTGTAGTCGGGAAATTTTCCAGAGATCCTCAGCAATGATCTAAACAGAGAGAGTATCTCAGACCTCGATGGAACAGCCGCCATAGACGTTTTTTCCCAGGGTTTCAATTGCTCGGCTTCAAGCTTCAACGCTAACGCTCTCTCGCTCTCTCTCTCTCTCTCCCTCTCTCTCTCGGGACGAAGTGGACTGCAGTAGACGGTCGAGGCCCTGTTTGAGCTACAGTAAAATGCTAAATATGATCTAAGGAATTAAAAGAAATATAAACTGTCTAAGTAATTAACAAAATAGATCTTCATTGAATAAAACTCGGTTATTTAATTATTGACTTAGAACTTTTATATTATTTTTAAATACTTGGAATATCTACCATTTTCTTTGAAACGAGTACATTATTCATGAAAACTTGTTTAGTAGGTTGGGTTAATTCTAAAAGTTTGTTTGATTTCAAATTGTTTAATTAAAGGAAGCATCTTATAAATGATTAAACAAAATTAACTTTTATCCTAAGGAATTAAAAGAAATATAAACTGTTTAATTATTTTACAAAATAGATACTTCATTGAATAAAACTCTGGTCGTTTAATTATTGATTTAGAAATTTTATGTTAGTTTTTAATACTATAGAATATCTACCATTTTCTTTGAAACAAGTTTATTACTTGTGAAAACTTGTTTAGTTGATTGGGTTTATTCTAAAAGTTTGTTTGATTTAAACTTGTTTAATTAAAGAAAGCATCCTTAACAAGAACTAACATGTCCCTGCTATTGAATGGTGGAGAAACAAAGAACTTCAACTAACACTAATGCCAAAGAACAAGGCCGAATCATTTCATGAAAACAGTAATGGTTCATGAATGCCCAATAGACTTGGGTTTGATCCATATTCTGATTCAAATCTATCGGCGTATTTTTTTACCGCAAATATGAGATCTCGGTGATCTGAGACCCCTAAGATCTCAAATCCATGGATTTAAGATTGGACGCTCCTTCTCCCTCATTCGACCTTAAATTCATAGTTTTTAACATGCAACGTGAATTCCACGTTCAAAGGATCATCAGTTTGTTTACACTGAAGATCTTAGAAAGCACATCTTTTAGTGCAGCCTCATATCTTAAACGCAGCCTGATATTTCAATGCATCCGACCTTAAATTCATAGTTTTTAACATGCAACGTGAATTCCACGTTCAAAGGATCATCAGTTTGTTTACACTGAAGATCTTAGAAAGCACATCTTTTAGTGCAGCCTGATATTTCAATGCAAAAGTACCAAATAAGTATGATTAAAATACCAAATGCCTACATTAGACTTTAGTTTTTTTTATATGATAGGGTTAGTCGATGTTGTAGTGTGGTTGTATTTTATCTGGACAAGCACCTTTATATAAAATTTGTATTCACTAATTATTATATGTTTGAACTTGCTACTCTTGGATAAAAGTTTTGCTAAAAGGACCTACCAGATGGCAACTTCTAAACCATCAGGATTATGACCCGAAACAAACCAAATCTGCATTAGAACCAAATCCTATCAGATGTCATTTTCAAAAGTGGAACTCATTCTGTTTTCTTAATCGGCCTTAGAAACTTTTTCATATCTGACGTTTAAAATAATTTGGTTGGACATTCAATTTGAATCTGATCACATCTTCTTTTTTTTTTAAACATTTACATAAAGAAACTGCCTTTGGCATAAACGTGAGTACCTTATACTTGTTCTACCTTGCTTCGGAGCTTGGTAAACATATGTTATCCTTAAACGCAGACGTGGCAACTATAAAAGCAAATTGATTGATATATTATCTGAGTATGAGCTATTGAACCATGCGTGTTGTAGTGCAAGTTTCCTTCGTTTAAATATTGGAAGCGTTGACCAGAAAGCACACTGAAATTTAAATTCATGGAGGCAAAGTTTATATGGGCTTGTACTGAACTGTGTTATATAAAAGTTGATACACTTTTGTCTTGATATACTCCCTTAGTCCAAGAACTGTTCATCATTATGGTAAAAAAGTGTTCAGATACTTCAAACACTGAGAAACTCATGCTGGCTGTGATATTATTGTTTCATTAGCTTGGAATAGTGAGGTCCATGGTTGCCCAATGGCCAAATGTCCTGTTAAAATTGATAAGGTCAGAAGGGGATTAATTCAATGGACTTCATTTGGTCTTGAAAAATTGGAGATTAAAGTGAAGAAGCTACAACAAGATCTCCAAGGACTTCAAGATTCCTATTGACCTAACTGCTCTGAGTGGACAAACAAAGAAAAGCAAATTCGGAAAGCTTTCTTGGATGCTCTTGCGGAGGAAGAGATTATGCTTAAGCAAAAAGCTAGACTAAGATGATTGCAAGCTGGTGATGGGAATAATAGTTTTTTTCATGTTTCTATTAAAGGCGGCATCAAGAAAAAGCAAATTACTGTAATTGAGACAGATGATGGGAGGTTTACAGATCCTGGTTCAATTCTTACTGCCTGCGCAAAATACTTTAAAGACTTCTTTAGTAAGGGAGAAGCAACTGGTGTGTTAACGCCTGATTTATGGCCTGATAACATGGTTTTGGACTCTGAAAATGACCAGCTTATGAGACCCATTGAAGATGCAGAAATTTATCATGCTGTAATGGGTGCAAATAAGGACGGCTCCCCTCGTCCTCATGGCTTTCCCAATAGCTTCTTCCAAAAATATTGGCATGTTGTTTCGGGAGATTTATCCAATGCTGTAAAGCATTTCTTCCCTAACGGTAGAATGGTCAAGAAGCTTGGTCAAAAGCATTTGGTTTTACTTCCTAAGAAAGGTGACTCAAAGCATATTCCTGACTACAGGCCCATAGCCCTGGGACATAGTGTGTTTAAATTTATATCTCGAGTGATGGTTGCAAGGATGAGGCCAATTCTACACAGGATTATTTCAAAACAGCAGGGTTTTGCTTTTTTAGCAGGCAGAAATATACATCAAACTTACCTTTTAGTGCATGAAGTGATTCATGCTATGGCACGAAGCAAGTCTGCTAGCATCGGGATCAAGATTGACTTGTCAAAAGCCTACGATAGAGTAGACTGGGATTTTTGTAAAGGCCTCCCTGATCTATCTTGGGTTTCATCCAATTTGGGTGGAAAGGATTATGACTTGTGTGGTCACGGCATCTTACTCTATGCTTATCAATGGAAGAGTGGACAACTTTTTTAATAGTGAACGAGGTCTAAGACAAGAAGACCCACTGTCTCCATGTCTTTTTTTTATTGTTGTTGAGATCTTTACAAGGAAATACCAAGCAGCAATAATGCGGCAGAAAATTTCTATTCTGAAGATTGGTCGAGGAGTAGATGGTGTCTACAACTTTATATGCGGACGATATGTTTCTTTTTTCTTAAGGGTTTCCCTCGTTTTCTTTCTACTTCTGTTGGGATTCTTAAGGAATTTGAGAACTCTGCTGAGATGAAAATTAATGCCTCAAAATCCAATTTTTTCAGCTTTGCTGTGCCAAATAGCGACATTACTGCTATCAATGAACAATATGGTTGGATGTTAGGTACCTTTCCAACTAAGTGTCTTGGGTTGCCTCTATCTCCATGTAGCCTAACTGCTGATGATTGGGATTGTGTTGTTATTAAGATGCAAAACAGATTGAGCCAGTAGAAAAGCAGGAACTTGTCATATGCTGGAAAACTTTGTCTTGTCAAATTCGTACTTGCTGGCATTCCTAACTATTGGTTTATGGTTCTTAAATGCCCAGCAGCAGTGCTTAAGAAGATTGAAGATGTGATGATTCAATTTCTGTGGGGAGACTCAGACATCTCAAGAAAAATGCATCTCTTATCAGCCAAAGTTCTTACATTACCAATTATTGAAGGTGGAGTAGGACTAAAGAGGCCAAGGGGGGGTCAATATATCTTCTCTCAGTTTTATGAGATGCCTTGCAGTCATGGATCATGGTATTTGGGCCAAGGTCTGTAGACTAAAATATCTTGGCAAGAAAGGTGTTTGGGATGACCTAAATAGTAGTTATCATTCTCCACTATGGAAAGACATTTTCCAAGCTTGGAAGATAGTTAGACATGACATTTGTTGGGAGCTCAGGAATAGAGAGATGGCTAGATTCTGGACAGACCCTTGGAAGAATGAGAGAATCATCAACTGTCTTCCTATAAACGAGATGTTAGAAATGGATCAAGAGTCATGCCTCTTGGTACAAATATGCAGTTAACGATAATAGGTGGCTTCAGCATTGTACTGCTGCTAATGGGGGCGATAATCAGATTGAGGGAAGGATCTGATTTTCTATGTTGGAAGCACTCACGTCAGCCAATCTCTATGCGACGTCAAATATGGCAGCATATCAGAGCTAGGGGTATTGCTATGAAATGGAGGAAGTGGGTGTGATGTTAGCCTAACGTCGTAAACATCGGCGTGGCCAATACATATCGGCGAGTATTGGCACCGATCATTTTATCGAGTTCAAAAAATATATATTTTTTTATAAGATAAAAATT
This sequence comes from Nymphaea thermarum, assembly GCA_011799765.1. Classification (NCBI taxonomy): domain Eukaryota; kingdom Viridiplantae; phylum Streptophyta; class Magnoliopsida; order Nymphaeales; family Nymphaeaceae; genus Nymphaea; species Nymphaea thermarum. The sequence goes on from JAANDH010001093.1 coordinate 47,455, forward strand.
AAAAATAAAAGCCTAGATTGGCCCTGGCCAATAGGATACACGTTCGTCGATGCTCCAACATGGAACGATATTAACACCACAGTCAGCCCGAGAATGGATCTTAATCGTGAAACGCCACTAGTCTGCAGACTGCACCTTCAGTAGATTCTGCCTATCTATTACTACCAACGTGATGGTGTTTCATTTTAGTGCATGTTTGTTTGCCAAGATGACTTCTCTAAGAGGATTAGCAGCCTGCACTGTATATTGGTGAGTCAAACACCAGATAAAAAGTCCGGGACTGCCTCTTCAAGTCTAACACAGCCAACATTGTGCGCCCTTAGGACTAGTATACCAAACATCCATACGAAATCAATCAAACATTCCCTAAGAGAGGGATTGACCGATGGTGTGAACCGATAAATCTTCAGATCATAACAAGAAATGCCACCACATGAAAGAAGACAGTGCTTCACTCCATCTTTGTTATTTTTCAAAGGCTAAACAAGCATCCATAAATCAGTCCAATTTGCCTGAAAGTTGTATGAGCATGTAAGAAGACAAGTTCATATGGCAGTACTAAAGATCGCAGGTCTCACACAGAAAAGGCCCAACCAGAATGACAGTACTTTTTTATCACACCTGATCTGCCAAAGCTAAAATAAGACAGAAGCACTTTTGCAAAAATGGAAAGATAGAGAATGAAAAACTCATGTAACCTATGGTGCCGAGATGTAGAAGGATGACAATAGAATTTTCAAACTTATAGTCGATGTTACTGTCAGTATGCAGGAAGAGAATGCGAATATCAACGAATGTGGACATCAAAACATCAAACGTTTTTTTCTAATTTAAATTGCTTTCTAAATATATTATAATGGTTATTGATAATAACTGTGTCTGGTTTTTCAGTAATCTGTGGCTTGAGATCATCAATTCTCATTACAGAAATTCACTCTTACATCAACCAGCCGATCTAAAAAGTGAAGTACATGAAGTTTGTCTTAACTGTTACATAAATGGGAGAGGAAAAAGTCTTATATGAACAGCATGAAGTACATCAGAATTGGATTGTTATATTGACAAGAACTGGTCTCCCACTGCTGAAAAAGGGTTACTTCCCAAGCAAACGGCGGCCACGTTCATTAGCACCTTTCACTCTATAGTTCAACTCTTCCACATCATCATGGAGGTGATCCAATGCTTTGTTTTGTCTGTAAGCATCCAAATCAATACATGAAGTCATGAAACAATATAAAAAATTCACAAAACATTATGGAACACAATGCTGTAAATGCAAACCAAGGAAGTCCAATCTGAATGTCAGACATCTAGTTATGAAGACTATTCAAAAGAATGAAATATGTGAAGAGTAACAAGTTTACAACAATATCTTGAGGAAACCAGTTCAGATAACCATACGAATCTTACCTTTCTATCTCAGATCCCATGTCAACTGCCATAACCTTCAGATCACCGAGCAAGTTGCTCAAATCGGAAAGAGCGTCATCTTGCTTTGCTTTTTCCACCTGTTTTTAGAAGAAAAAGCCAAGCATAAGCTGTGTTGCCAAGTCATATTGTTTTGGGTCGTTTTTATACCATTCAATGACAGACCTGAATTCTTTCCTGAGCGGTTGATGCAGAAGGATGCTCTCGAGTCCCAGATTTATCCTTGGGACCACGAGCTATTCCCAACCGTTCCCTCTGTTCTGTGTGTGCTGCTCTTCTTTTGAAGGAGTCGCCTGTCAACCAAGGGCTCAAATTCAACAAACTGTAACATTTTTTTATGACATCAAAACCTCAAGACCACATGTTACTGTAAAACCTGCCTTTTGTAATCACTGGACCATTAATTTGTCGAGTTTTCTTTGGCTTCCAGGTTTTTGAGAAGATCCCACCAAGACTACCCAGCAGCTTCTCCCCCTGCTTGAGAAATATCATAAATTAGGGATCACCAAAAGAAAACAGAAAATTTCAATAAAAGATTCCAGCTGATGAAACAATGCAAGTTGTTCGAAATGGTAGTCAATGGCATGAAAGACGTACTTCTTAGGTAGTTCAAGGGACAGCGGTATGATTACCAAGATTTACAGCTTGAATGCTGCAGAAGTTATTCCCCGCTTGCTTATTAAATAACTTTGATATCATTATATATGTATCTAATATGACTTCGTCACTCTCCAAGTCTTATGCAGAAACAAATGCACTTGAACACACAGAATGATGCTTACCCAGAGTAAGGTACTTCCTCTGTAAGAAATTTTTCGCTTAATATCCATGCAAAATGACGCACCTCAAAGGACATAACAGAATCTTGATATATAGGTCAAAACTATTCAAGGAAGTGAAACAATCTAGATATTTGGCAATGTACCCAGCTGACGGATTGGCTAATGAATTTGAGGCAAACCGGAACCTGGAAAACAACACATCCCATCATTGACTACTTGGCAGGCATTAAGGCCAGCATCCGGACCAGGTTATCAATATCCATCTCAATTACCAAGGTAACTTCAGATAAAAAAGCAGCCCAGACTAGGGCCCCTCAAATCCCAGCCAAGTAGGTTCTTTTCAGACAGGTTAATAAGAGTATCTGAAGAAAACTAATTGCACCCCCAGGTCCCAGGTCAGAAGATATTTCCATATAGGTGTACAATTTAGGCAAGATGTAGCTGCTAACATTTTTCTTCAGTTGATGCAGCAAGCATAACATCCAACAATTGGAAAGATCATTATGTCATATTTCATTAAAACAAGTGTAAAAAGGATAAAAAATTCACTTTTGCAGTAACTTCATGTTATCAAAATATTGCAGCTCATCATCTGTATCTCGGTTATTAAAGAAGACTACCATAATAGCACCGTTATACAGAAAGAAAACTGGCATTTTAAGGGATTTCCTTCTTCCTGTGCTACTGCAGTACTTGGCCCAAATACTTTCAGATGACAGTGTATAACCTAAATTGGTGGGTAGAAGATAATTTTTCTGAGACTAGCTATTCACATAAACTGTGACAGCATATCCTCATAACTGCAGAGTTACCATGGTCAGCATAAAAAATGCCATATAAGATTATATGTCTATGAGCGGATACGAACAAATATGAAATGGTTGTCAATGGAGAAAACCAGTCCAACCACACATTACAAACAAAAATCTCCAAACTACTGAGCCACATCAGAAAAAAAAAAAACACGCAAACAAATCGATAATAAACAGGAACTGCACATGTTTGCCCTACAGAAAACTACATCTCGTTATTCAAATATCGAACGAGAACTGGTGAATTTTGTCATAATTGCAACTTACAAAGTTTCAGGATGAGAGACTACTAAACTTATATCCACCACTCTCAAAAGTCAAAGTCGGTGGAAAGAGAATGATATTCAGAAGACCATGTAGCTCTTTTTCACAAAAAAAATTTGCGACATATAAAGATGAACTTTTTGATGAACAAGATCATGTTGTGTCACAATAGTCATACTCGATAAGAACCTAACTAACTTTCCAACAAAAATTCATTAGAACACGCTTCGAAGTGGAGGAAAATCTCATATATATAAAAAAAACACAAAATTACAAACTAACTTGCAATATAAGCTTCTCCATCAAGCTAACTTGCAATATAAACTTGTCCATCGAAGGAGAAATTTGTCACATAAAAATTTTGAATTTCCGGAAAATTTTTCACAAGAACATTTTTCGTTTTCAAACATGAGAAAAGTTACGACTTTTTCAAACTCTTCAACTTTTCCATTACCAAGCATGCACAACTTTTAAGCCTTCCACTGTTCAAATTGGTAAAGGGAACCAACAAAGTAAAGGTACTCTTCCGTTCGTGAGTTCAGTAACAAATAACAATTAGAATTTCACATTAAAAAGCTGTTCGGAAAGACCAAATCAACCAAAGAAGAGGACGACTATGATCAGAAAAGTATGTGTAATCATAAGTTAATTAAATCGATCATCTCAGCACATCGAGATCGAGTCAAGGTCCAAAAGGAGAATGGGCAAGAATATCACCCTGCTAAGTTCTTGATCGATGCCCACTGCCTGCATATGTGTCCTTTCAATCTGCTCTCCTTGCTGATGAAGCATGATCATCGTCCTCGTCCCGTCTTCCCTTATATCCTCAGCAATTTTCAGGCAGTTGTTCACGGCATCCGTCGTCTCCTCCGACTTGTAGACCGCATAATTCTCCAGCTCCTGGACCGACTGGTTCTCAAACCCACCCTCATCGCGGAAGTCGTTCTTGTAGCGGTCTCTCGCCGCCCGCGGCACCGAAAAACGAGAATTGGAAGTGGAATCTTCCACCTGTGCTTGAGACGTGAACAATTCATCCCTCTGCTTCTGTTCTTCTGCCGTACTCTTGGGCTTTAGCGTCTGAGCTTGCCCAGCCCCGGCTTCCTTCGATTTCCCGGCCGTCCACATGGCGGACCCGCCGATGGAGGCTGCCTTCTCCTTCACCTGGGCGACGAATCCGCCACCCATGATCCTGTAACGACTGTTGCCGCCCTTCGACTGTTGCTGACTTTCAGAAACGCCTTCACCATCGCTGAATGGGTTTCCGGAACCGGGTTTTCCAGGCCCTGCCTTGTCATGGTCGTCATCAAAGGGGTTGCTGGAGATGGCCGGGAGAACGGGCTCAGACGACCGTCTTGTGGGCTTCGGCGGGGGCCTTATGTCATCGTCGGAGTCCGAATCAAACGGGTTGCTCGCGCGATTTGCAGAATTGGCATAACGTTGCCCAGTTCTTGACATGGTGGCAATGGTGCTAACGCAAGAAAATCAATAAAGTGGGCAAAAAACCAGCGAACCCGAAGAGTGGCAAGAATTGAGAGTCAAATAAGACTCCTGTAATCTTAACCAAGAACTAATTGCGAACAGATTTTATAGCATCATTATAGACAAAGGTAGAGAAACTGGCGAATCGAGAAGAAGTTTAATTTGACGAAAATGGCAGAAGAAATATGAAAAGAAGAAGAAATAGCAGAAGACAAGAAGAAACGGCGAAGAGAAGGAAAAAATAAAAGAAATTACGAAGTGGGTAGTTGATCAAATGACGGAAATGATAAAGAAAACATCAAAAGAAGGCAGAGGACGCAGAATTTCCAAATGGGTCTCGTGATTTCCAATTCATTATAACTGAAGACTTTAGCCAACCAGAAGAAATAGACGAAGAAACAAATGCGAACAAGAAGAGGAGACTTCAGATGGATGTGGGCGCTGCAAGCCGAGTCAAAACAGCGTTTATAGGAAGGTGGTGAGAAGGAGAATCCTCACATACAATACGAAAAACAAAAGGATAATAAAGAAAGGAAGATTCAACTCAGGGAGAGATATATGGAGAGACGGTTGTGAATCCGTCAACGTCCGCCATTCACCACAGGAGGTAAACCCCCAAAAAAAAAAACAGACATAAAAGGGATTTCCATTTTTTCCACAATATATATATATATAGAATTGAGGGCAAGCAAATGACGAACAAGTCCTTAGTTCGCAAGGTCTGAGACTAACTTGACAAACGCAGGTCAGGGGTACAAGTTGGTGCTACGTCTTCGTAGATGCTTGAGTGAGAGCATTATATTAGTTGACATACATTAGATTTATAGACATCAATGTAACTTGAAATATTGAAGGCCCTATGAATGAAACAGAAAGGGGTGCCGTCTCTCTCCAAAACAACAGGGAGCAATCCTCTTACTCACCAAGACTAATTGCCTATTAAAGCACTTTTGCATGAACACATTATGTTTTCACCTCTCCCAAAACCTTTATGTGAAAACTCAGATCAAGTTATCGTGATAAGTGAAGTTTTACGCATACATGGACCCACGCACATCTCCAAGTTGCCTTATTTGAGTCTTGTATCTAATTCGGGTGAGTGAAAAACTATTTCCACTATCTTAGTGAAAGCCAAAGTCTTCCCTCCATCTCTTAAGGTCCAAGGTGCCTTTGCTCCTTCTAATTGATGTATTTACTATGTTTCAACTTGCATATTCTTGGCTTTTCATTTATAACACATATGGTTAAACGTGAGTTCAAAACAAAAATTTGATGCCTACCAAGCTCCTCCTCAACCATTAAACAACCCCATCAGGAATGAGTCATGTATCTAATTGACAATATATTGTTTTGCAACTCTGCGAGTTTTAACCATGGGGACCTGATGGAAGAGTTCAAAAGGATAGACATTCGTACATGGGCTTCAACTTAAATGCCCTTCACAAGGGCCCTTTCTATAACTATCATGCTTTTATTGAACGTACAAGACAGGTACAACTATTAAAAATAAATCATGACAATGAGATATTGGAGACATGTTCAAGTCATTGCGTTATCTTGGTCTAATCCTAAGCCTAGAAAGTAATGGGGCCTTTACTTACCTTGAGGGAGCTTGTGGTTTTAGAGGCGAGGCTAATCAATAAGTGGTCAACCTGCTAATATCGCTAGAACTGACGAAAGCTTGTATATTTTGAAAACTGTTGGGTTTCTCAGTCGCCCATGTTCTTGACCACCCAACTTATCCAGATGTGAAAAGAACTAGGGCTATGCAGGTGGTTTACAGGAATTTTTAAGGCTGCCTACAGGCCTGCATGTTTTCAATTAGTAATAGACCTCGGCGCTCGGTTCAGCCATAGGACCCCCCTCCCCAGGCCCAAGTTTGCTTGTTCTATGCCCCTAAACCAGAAATTCTTAGCTCCGCCATTGGTCAGCGCTGATACCTTTTACACTTTCTTAGTTTGGAAAAAAGGAAAAAAAGAGACAATATAGGCAGTGGTGGAGCCAGAAAATTTTTGTGGAGAGAGCACTCTTCACATATTTTCATATCAGAAGGGGCAGTCATATACATAGCATAATAAAGATATTAATTTGGAAATAAAGAAACCTTGAGGAGCAGCCCATATGTGGCTCCGCCTCTAAATATAGGAACATTATGCCCAACAAACTGCTCATGTCTGCAGTGACTTCACATACATGGCTAAGTAGGTCAGCTTGAAAACTTCCTAAATTGAAGCCATTATACAGTTAAATATCTGAGGTGGGTCTTTTTGTTAAACAAGCTACTTTATTTTTTTGTCAACTCTAAACAAAATACAAACATGGGCAACTGTTATCCAAGTTAAAGTCTTTGAATCCAAGACATGATCCTACTATTTTTACTGTCAAGTGTTTCTTTGGTGTTGTCACCTTTTATCATTAAAAATGTAAACATGCAAAGAGACATCATTCTCTTGAACAATAGACTAGATCACACGCATTCTGCAATAAAAATTGTTTACTTGTCGAAGATTGAGAGGGAAGTTGAAGTCATAAGAACAATAAAAACTGGGAAGGGATGATGCTTCCTAGATTAGGCACTTGATTGACAGTTCTAAATTCTTTCCATCACTCTGTAAATATGATACAAGAGACGTGAGAAATTTTCACTTTGCCTGATTGGCGAGATAAGTAGTCTCCAAGAATGGGGTAAATAGGTTTTGGTGAAAGATTTTCTTCCGGTGTTACGGCCGCGTTTTCATTCTTGTTGACTAGGTCCGTGCTAACATGGCTAAGTCTTTCTCTTGACTAGCTCGATCGGTCAATTTTGGAGATTGATTGGAGGGCAGACTGGTCACTTCGGTATAATGCTAGACTTGGTTGACCTGTGATTTGCTGTCACCGTTTGACACTGGTGGCATTGGAGAGGAGACTTTTTTAGGTTTGTGTTTTAGATGCCACAAATTCTTGACTATTTTTTCCTCTTAATCTATAATTTAATTACTTCTCTGTCACCATTTCTGACCGATTCAATCTTGCTTTGCTGAAAAGTAGTAGCCAATCAGATTCATCTTCTATAAATTGAGAATTTCTTAATTGGGTCCAAAGAATTGACCAATAGATGAATGGAACATGGAGACTTTTCCCTTTTTCTTTTTTTTGCTTTTTTTGGGGTTATCCTTGTAAATTGAAACATTTTTTAGCCGTCCTTTTTTAAGTTCACCGTATTTAATTGACAGATTTTTCCAAATTGAAAAATTCCCAACATCAATTTTTTCTGCCCTTCAAATGCTAGGAGTGCTATTGGAATCTGCACAATTAAATCAGCAATCCATTCGTTGGAATTGAATCAGTGGGAAAGACATTCGTGGGTGTCACTCTTCAGCTTTTACCTTTTTATTTTAAATTAATTTATATAGATGTTTACATCATATTTATTAAATAATATTTTACCTTTAGCTATTTCTTAAATAATTCTTTTTAGTATTTTTAGTAGGGATAATAGCTTAATTTTTTGAATTTTAAACTAATTCATATATATGTTGACATCATATTTCTTAAATAATATGTTTAGCTATTTCTTAAATAATTCTTTTTAATGTTTGTAGCAGGCAAAATTGAAATATGGTGGCTGCGAGCTGTTATCAATGGACAAATATTTAAAAATTGTGGCTAAATGAACCATTTACTAAAAAAACACTGTTGCATAGTGCATCCTTTTACTGAGAGCTTTTATATATTTTGTCATCAAATATTTTGTCATCCAGCAACATCCTACAGTCAACTTATTTCAATTCCTCTCTATACCAAATTCACAAGTGATTCTGATCAGCACTGTAGTCAATTCAGTTCATGACCTGATTTTTCCAACATTCAACACAACTACCTTTTCATGGTTTTGATAAAAAAAGTTTGTCTCCAATTTGTACATATATGATTCAGTTGTTGCATTATTATCAATATTATCTATGCATGCCTTCATAATAGCTTTGGTCATGCAGGTCTACGCTAATGAATAAATGAAATAATAATAAATAATGTATTTATTACTTTTCAGGTTTTGAAAATGTCATTCAAATTGCCATCCATTATCGGGTGGTTTTTTATAATGTGGATGCTAAAAACTGTCGCAAATAGCTCATTCTATAGTTAAAGACCTTGGCCAATGTGGGTGCTAACCCAGCTACTACAAATGTTGTGAGTAATATATCTCATATACCTTTTTGGCTTCCTTTCATTACCTTCCTTAGATAATAGGCACTGGAGCTGCATATCATATAACCCCTCAGTTAGAGCACTTATGTGACATCCAAAGTTTAGTACCCAAACCTAAACATGTCAACCTACTCAATGATCATCAAATCGTGGCACTTCACCTCAATACAGGTCTCATTCTTGAAGTTATTTTGTTTGTTCTTAGTTCTAAATACAATTTTTATCTATACCCAAATTAACTCATTCTTCCAAATGTGTAGTTACCTTATTCTCATCATGGTGTTTTTTAGTACCATTGTTGAAGAGGATGATTAAAGCGTGTAAACTAAATGGCAAGCTATATCACCTTCTTGATCTTCCTAAACCAGATTCTCATGTCTTTACTTTCACCAACAGTGAGTGTCACCAGTTATGGCATCTGTGCTTGTGACATATATATCTCATCATCCTCTTACTTTGTTTCAGCTTAAGAGGCTTGTTTCAGAAGTTTCCAGAAACCAGAAATTTGCATAACTGGGAAGATTCATGAACTCCATTTTTTCAAAATATGTCTGTATTATGCAGGGTCGAACTTATTAGCTATGTTCACTTTATTTTGTTGGTGTGGTTGTGACTAGTAAGATGTAATGACTAATAAATGCTTTAAGAGATAAAGGTTGTTGTTTAATTTCACACACTATGTTTCCAAAAAAAAAATATGCCTTAAAAATTTTGGGTCATTACAAGCATGCCTTCAACCATCACTATTATATTATGCTTCTAAAATTCCTCAATCGTTTGATCTGTATATGGTTGCAAGTTCTACTTTGTCCTCCCTCCATGTTCGCAACTCCAGAATTTGATTAATTATTGACTGGAATTGTGATTGTAATGGAAAGGCCTTAGTTTCTCCACCATGTTGATATGCTAGGTCATATACTTGTTTGCAAGGGCCCTTCTCACTCGCCTCCCTCACGTCTCCCTCTTCTTCCTCTTCGACTTTTCCTCTGTCTCGACCGTGTGAGAATAGAAGGATGTTGAGCCAGCGGAGGAAGGACGACGGCGGGGGTGGCGTTCGGGTAAGCCCTCTCGACCTCTCCCTAAGTCTTCCTTCTTCCTTCTTCTCCTCCTCCCTCTCCCATTGTTTCTGCCGCCTCCCCTCTCAGCCGCACGGCCTCCTCCTGCGCAACCCTCTCCTTCTCGTTCTGTTGAAATCTGTCCCACTCCCTCACCCACGCTCTCTGCTCAAGCACGCTCAGCCCACGCTCACCCCTCTTTGTCAACACCCTCATTCTCTCGCACCTGCTCTCTCTCTTTCTCTCGCCACTCTCTTTCCCCTTTCCGCCAGCTCTCTTCCACATAGTCCCTCTTCTCTACTACCCTCTCGCCTCCTTCTCCCTTCTCACGCACTTTCACCCTCACTGCCCGTCTTTCCCCTTTGACTGAACTCTCTCTCTCTCTCTCTCTCTCTCTCTCTCTCTCTCTCTCTCTCTCTCTCGTTTTCAGCCTCCCTCATATCTATCGTAGGCTTTTCTAATGACAGACCCTTCTCTTGCATTATTTCTTGCTGATTTTCATTCGTGTGTGTGGCTATTGGATTAGATTGCAGTTTGGGGACGTGTTCCTCCCCTCATCGCAGTGACTAGACGGCATTGGTGGTGGCGGCATTGCATGATTTTTGTCGTTTGAGGATCGTTTGAATGCTTGAGGTGGCTGTTGGACTTTAAGATTGGGGTGAGCAAGACTTAATCGAGCTTAAATTGTTGAATAATTTGTTGTTGGAGCACGTATATTTAATGATTGAGCATGCTAGTATAAAGATTTGATGATTTTAAAATGCATGCTAGAGATGTTGTCACAACCCGACCTTTTGACACTCAAAACATTTTTTTTTCCTTCTTTTAAACATCAAACATCGAGGCGTGACTACACAACGATTCAAAAAGACGATGAGCCAAGCAGTTTAAAACAATGAGGCTAACTTTCATTAATGCAATCATTTCAGTTCATACAAAATCACATCTGTGTAACCAAAAATGCCCCAAACTGTATAATTGATGCCTAACAAAAACAAGACATCAATGAAACCCAAAATAAGATGCGCCGGCACTAAACAAACAAAACCCAAAACCTCCCCAGTAGGACGTGAGTGAAGCCATCTGCTCAACCTGCTGCCCCGGGTCCGCCAAAACCTGAAGAGGAAAAACAACTGAAGGCTTAGCCTTCGCAGTATGGCAACAAGCCAGGAAAATACCAAACCCTTTCAGGTAAGATTCAAATAAATATAAATATCAAGATCATATTTTATCATGCTCCAACAACAAAGGCCACTCAATGGCCATAATCATTAACTTTTCCAATCACATGCAAGCATACCTAAACATCTCACTTGCATTTGCAACACAACAATTACATTCACTTCAAATACATACAATCAATCATATTCAATACATGTTCTTTAACTTCAGTGTATTACAGTTCCTGTGGGTGCAACACAGGCATGTGCACACCATGGGCGGCCTACAGCCGAGAGACAACCCCCGTGGTGGCCCATAATAGTATGGATCCATTTCGTCCGCTGCAGCGGTAGAGCACTCATCCATGGATGTGTGAAGTCCAAGGTGAGATACTCAGCCTTCCCTAGGACACCCAGGTTGGGAAGGCAGGAGCCCACGCTCCAAGCACAACACACAACAGTACCCTGGGGCCTTGCACCGCCTGCGCTCCGAACAGGCGAGACCAGTGGCAAAACCAAGAGGGGACGTCTCCCAATCACATAGCCACATCCCACTGGCCTCTCATCTTTTAAATCATTCTTTATTGACATTAGATTAACACATTCACAATTGACTGGCTAGCTCATGAGGTTGGTGCACTTTTCGAGTGCACCTACACCTCCAATTGCCTCCACACGAGGCCTATACATACAGTAACAGTCATTGCTAGCCGTTATACAGTACATGTACAACTACCCTCTATTTCATCCATTTGCATCGTTGCCCATGGCAATGCACATGCAACAACATACACATTCATATCAATTATCACATC